>CATNWA010014087.1:282500-402500 GCA_951230385.1 Staurois parvus
AAATGCTTCACAACTCATTGGACGCTTCACAGTGCAGATGGACAATGACCCAAAGCAGACTGCAAAAGCCACCAAAGAAGTGGAATGTTCTGCAATGGCCAATCACCTGACCTGAATCCGATGGAGCATTTCACTTGCTGAAGACAAAACTGAAGGGAAAATGCCCCAAGAACAAGCAGGAACTGAAGACAGTTGTAGTAAAGGCCTGGCAGAGCATCACCAGGGATGACACCCAGCGTCTGGTGATGTCTATGCGTTCCACACTTCAGGCTGTCATTGACTGCAAAGGATTTGTAACCAAGTATTAAAAAGTGAAAGTTTGATTTATGATTATTATTCTGTCCCATTACTTTTGGTCCCTTAACAAATGGGAGGCACATAGGCAAACTTTTGTCATTCCTACACCGTTCACCTGATTTGGATGTAAATACCCTCAAATTAAAGCTGACAGTCTGCAGTTAAAGCACATCTTGTTCCTTTCATTTCAAATCCATTGTGGTGTATAGAGCCAAAAATGTTAGAGTTGTGCCCATGTCCCAATATTTATGGACCTGACTGTATATTTATTATGTTTTATACAGTATTTATACTATTAGTTATAATTTAAAAAATAACTAGCATCTGTTTTTTAATGTTCTTTTACTCTCCAGCCCTGATGAAGGGGATTTCTGGCCCTTAAACGTGTCGATGTTCTCTTCTGACCCGTTGTCACATGCAGTTCTATTATTACTTTTTATTTTTTGTATTATAGTTTCCATTTCATTATATTTTATGATTTTTTAATGCACAATTTAAATATTAATTTGTAATGTTTGAAAAAAAAAAAAATCTCTCTATATACATCACATACGCAAATATATTTATTTACTATGTTTTATACAGTTACAGCCCTTAAACGTGTCGACGTTCTCTTCAGTCACATGCAGTTCTATTATTATTTTTTATTATACATTTCATTATATTTTATGATTTTTTAATGCACAATTTAAATATTAATTTTAATGTTTAAAAAAAAATATATATATATATATATATATATATATATATATATATATATATATATATATATATATATATACAGTTGTGGCCAAAATTATTCAACCCCCACTGAAATTGAGTGTTTTGGCCAGTTTGACATTGCTTTTGATCATTCAGTCATCTTGCTTACATTTACATTAAAGAGGCACTTGTAGGTCAGACAAATATAACATAACAGTTATAATGAAATAACCACAAATGTCTTTTCTGTGCTCACAGCATTATCAGTTTTATTCAACCCCCAAGTGACATTCAATCTTAGTACTTAGTACAGCATCCTTTTACAGTTATAACAGCTTTTAAACGTGAAGCATAGCTTGACACAAGTGTCTTGCAGCGATCTACGGGTATCTTCGCCCATTCTTCATGGGCAAAGGCCTCCAGTTCAGTCACATTCTTAGGCTTGCGCACTGCAACTGCTTTCTTTAAGTCCCACCAGAGGTTCTCAATCGGATTTAAGTCTGGTGACTGCGATGGCCACTCCAAAATGTTCCAGCCTTTCCTCTGCAACCATGCTCTAGTGGACTTGGAGGTATGCTTGGGATCATTGTCCTGTTGAAAGGTCCAACGTCTCCCAAGCCTCAGGTGTGTGACGGACTGCATCACGTTTCCATCCAATATCTCCTGGTACTGAAGAGAATTCATGGTACCTTGCACACGCTGAAGCTTCCCTGTACCTGCAGAAGCAAAACAGCCCCAAAGCATGATTGACCCTCCACCATGCTTCACAGTAGGCAAGGTGTTCTTTTCATCATAGGCCTTGTTCTTCCTCCTCCAAACATAGCGTTGATCCATGGGGGCCCAAACAGTTCTAATTTTGTTTCATCAGTCCACAGAACACTATCCCACAACTTTTGTGGTTTGTCCACATGGCTTTTGGCATACTGCAGTCGACTCTTCTTATTCTTTGGAGACAGCAAGGGGGTACGCCTGGGAGTTCTGGCACGGAGGCCTTCATTACGCAGTGTGCGTCTTATTGTCTGGGCTGAAACTTCTGTACCCACATCTGACAAATCTTTTCTCAGTTCCTCAGCAGTCACACGGGGACTTCTCTCCACTCTACGCTTCAGGTAGCGCACAGCAGTCGAAGTCAGCATCTTCTTTCTGCCACGACCAGGTAGCGTTTCAACAGTGCCCTTTGCCTTGAATTTGCGAATGATGCTTCCTAAGGTGTCTCTTGGTATGTTTAACATCTTTGCAATCTTCTTATAGCCATTGCCCTTCCTGTGAAGAGAAATCACCTCTTCTCTTGTCTTCCTGGACCATTCTCTTGCCTTCACCATGTTGTGTAACCACACCAGTAAATGTCTAGAAGGAGCTGAGTATCACAGTCATTTTAAAGCTGCCTAATTGGTGCTTATTATGCTTGATTGCTGCTCGGTGACATCCACAGGTGTTTTCAATACCTGATGGAAAGCACCTGTATGAACCTCTGTTCTTCAGAGTGGTAGTCTTTAAGGGGTTGAATAATTGTGGCAATGAAGAAACCACATAAGAACCATTTACTACTGTATTACATAAACAATTGATGTCATTTTAGTTGCATTTGGGTAGTTACAACGTCCTTGTAGGATTTGATTCTGAATACAATTCCAAATGTACACTATAGTCCCTAAACCCCTTTACAGCATTGGGGGTTGAATAATTTTGGCCACAACTGTATATGGGCAGCACAGCGGCTAAATGGTTAGCACTTCCGCCTGGCAGTACTCAGGTCGTTGGTTCGAATCCCAGCCATGTCACCTCCTGCCTGGAGTTTGCATGTTTTCTCCCTGTGCCTGCGTGGGTTTCCTCCGGGAACTCCGGTTTCCTCCCACACTCTAAAGAGGACATGCTGGTAGGCAGGGGCGGACTCACCATTTGGAAACTCGGGCACTGCCCGAGGGCCCGGGGTCAGTAAGGGGCCCCATGAGATGCCCCTGGTACCTTTTTCATAGGCTTTTTTGAGTTTGGGCAAGGACACAGGGGCCCCATGATGCCCTATT
The DNA here is from genome assembly GCA_951230385.1 of Staurois parvus. Lineage (NCBI taxonomy): Eukaryota > Metazoa > Chordata > Amphibia > Anura > Ranidae > Staurois > Staurois parvus. Next base: position 285,524 of record CATNWA010014087.1, read on the forward strand.
GCTCGGGGGCCCCATGAATTGTCAGTCCGCCCCTGCTGGTAGGTTAATTGGATCCTGTCTAAATTGGCCCTGGTATATGATTGTGAGTTAGGGACCTTAGATTGTACGCTCCTCGGGGGCGGGGACTGATGGGGAATGTACAATATATATGTAAAGCGCTGCGTAAATTGACGGCGCTATATAAGTACCTGAAATAAATAAATAATAAATATATATATCAATCACATACACAAATGTATTTGCATATTATGTTTTTATTAAGTATTTATACTAATAGTTTTAAATTTTTAAAAACCCTTCAATCTGTTTTTTTTATGTTATTTTACGTTGTTTCCTTCTCCAGCCCTGATGAAGGGGGGTTCTTGGCCCCGAAACGTGTCGATGTTCTCATCCGACCTGCTGTCACATGCAGTTCTGTTATTACTTTTTATTTTTTTTTATTACAGTTTCCATTTCATTATATTTTATAATTTTTTAATGTAGAATTTAAATATTAATTTTAATTTAAAAAAAATAATAAAAAATATATATATCACGTAAGCAAATGTATTCACATATCATATTTTATGCAGAATTTATACTAATAATTAGAATTTTTTTTAAAAAAAAAAACCTTGAATCTGTTTTTGAATGTTATTTTACGCTGTTTCTTTCTCCAGCCCTGATGAAGGGGATTTGTGGCCCCGAAACTCGTCGGCTTTCTCTTCTGATCTTTTGTCACGTGCAATAAAGACCTCTTTGGACTCAGGAAATGCTGGAGAACATTGCGGGAGAGTCTTCTCATGAGATTCAGAATCCCCAGTCACATGATCTCTGCAATCTCTAATGACATGAAGTGACGTCATCACGTGTGACGTCATGTGACCTCTGCTGATTCTTTAGGGCAAACAGGTTGCACTTTTATCTATTTGTTTGTTTTGTTTTTTTAATTAGAAATAATAATGTGATTTTTTTGCTCCGTGGATTTGAGGTGAAAAAGTCACAAATCGTCCAATTAAAACAGAATAAAACAATATTTTAGAACTGATGTATCATTTTCTGTATCCGCTTCCAAATGTAATCTCTTCTGTGTATTTCTCGGATTCCCGGATTCTCGGCCGTCAGGTAGGAAATGAAAATCGAGCAAATCCAACGACATCCACAATCCTGCACCCAGAGTGGATCCAGAGGAAGGAAAAAAACAATGCCGGAAGAGGAGTCGTAATGGGCCATAAATTCCAGTACAAATCCCCCCCAGAAACACATCTCCCCCATTCCCCCCAGCTCCAATATTCTCTCTCCCCATATGTCCCCGGCACGTTTCCCCCCAAATAAATTCCCCCTCCAAGCACAAATCCCCCCACCCCCTAAATTTCCGCCTGCTTCAAATCCCCCCCCCTCCCAGCACAAATTTTCCTCCCCCACTCCCCCATCATAGTACAAACTCCTCCACAAATTTCCCCTCCTAGCACAAATTCCCCCCCCCCCCCCAAAAAAAAAAATTCCCTCCTAGCACAAATCCACTCCCCCCAACCATATGACCTTTTCTAGCACACACCCCCCCCCCCCAATTTCCCCTCCCTCCCAACATAAATCTCCTCAAATCACCACTCCTAGCAAAAATCAAAACCCCCCCTCCTCAACATAAATCTCCCCCCCCCAACATAAATCTCCCCAAATCACAACTCCTAGAACAAATACTCCCCCCCCCAGCATAAATCTCAAATCACCACTCCCAGCAAAAATGCCCCCCCCAACATAAATCTTCCCAAACCACCCCTCCTACCACAAATACCCCCCCCCCAAGATAAATCTCCCCAAATCAAAACTCCTAGCACAAATACTCTCTCCCCCCCCCGACATAAAATCTCCCCAAATCACCACTCCTAGCACAAAATACTCCCCCCCCCCTAACATAAATCTCCTCAAATCACCACTCTTAGCACAAATACTCCCCCCGACATAAATCTCCCCAATCACCACTCCTAGCACAAATACCCCCCCCCCCCCCAAGATAAATCTCCCTAAATCACCACTTCTAGCACAAATACTCACCCCCCAACATAAATCTCCCCAAATCACCACTCCTAGCACAAATACTCCCCCCCCATATAATTCTCCCCAAATCACCACTCCTAGCACAAATACTCTACTCCCCCCCCAACATAAATCTCCCCAAATCACCACTCCTAGCAAAAATACTCCCCCCTCCAACATAAATCTCTTCAAATCACCACTCCTAGCACAAATACTCCCCCCCCCAACATAAATCTCCCACTAAAAATCACCACTCCTAGCACAAATACTCCCCCCCCCCCAACATAAATCTCCCCAAATAACCACTCCTAGAACAAATACTACACCCCCCCCCCAACATAAACCTCCCAAAAATCACCACTCCTAGCACAAATACTCTCCCCCCCCAACATAAATCTCCCCCAAATCACCACTCCTAGCACAAATACTACTCCCCCTCCAACATAAATCTCCCCAAATCACCACTCCTAGCAAAAATACTCTCCCCCCTCCAACATAAATCTCCCCCTAAATCACCACTCCTAGCACAAAATACTCCCCCCCCAACATAAATCTCCCCCCTAAATCACCACTCCTAGCACAAATACTCCCCCCCAACCCCCCAACATCACCAAAATCTCCCCCCCCATAAAATCCCCAAATCACCACTTCTAGCACAAATACTCTCCCCCCCCCCCAACATAAATCTCCCCAAATCACCACTCCTAGCGCAAATACTCCCCCTAACATAAATCTCCTCAAATCACCACTCCTAGTACAAATACTCCCCCCCCCAACATAAATCTCCCCAAATCACCACTCCTAGCACAAAATACTCCCCCCCCAACATAAATCTCCCCAAATCACCACTCCTAGCACAAATACTCCCCCCCCCCCCAACATAAATCTCCCCAAATCACCACTCCTAGTACAAATACTCCCCCCCCCAACATAAATCTCCCCAAATCACCACTCCTAGCACAAATACTCTCTCCCCCCCAAACATAAATCTCCCCAAATCACCACTCCTAGCACAAATACTCTTCCCCCCCCCCCAAACATAAATCTTCCCAAATCACCACTCCTAGCACAAATACTCCCCCCCCAACATAAATCTCCCCAAATCACCACTCCTAGCACAAATACTCCCCCCCCAACATAAATCTCCCCAAATCACCACTCCTAGCACAAATACTCCCCCCTAACATAAATCTCCTCAAATCACCACTCCTAGCACAAATGCTCCCCCCCAACTTAAATCTCCCCAAATCACCACTCCTAGCACAAATACTCTCTCCCCCCCCCCAAACATAAATCTCCCCAAATCACCACTCCTAGCACAAATACTCTGTTCCCCCCCCCCAAACATAAATCTTCCCAAATCACCACTCTTAGCACAAATATACTCCCCCCCCCCAACATAAATCTTCCCAAATCACCACTCCTAACACACACCTCCAAAAATGTCCCCTCCTAGAACAATTCCTACCCCCAGCCACCCCCCAAATCCCCCCTCCCAACACAAATCTCCTCCCCCCTGCTATCTCCTCATGGTGCGCCCCCCCCCCCACAATCTCCTCATGGTGCCCCCCCCCCCCACACCCCTGGTTCCGATACTGCTGCTGACTAACGCATTTCTCTAAAACAACCAATATTTGTGAGAATCTCCCGGACAGAATTGTGGGGACAGAACAAATCTCCATTGTGGACTTTCAGAGAAAGGTGAACGGGTCCACGAGGCATTCAAAGAGGAAGTTCGCTCTCCCAGCCAACATGGACGACTTTCGGTCCTCACGCTGCCAACATTAGTAAAAGGAAATATATTTGATTTATTGGTTTCTTTTTCACATTTCTTCAGCGTCTTCCTGGTTTCTGGCCAAAATGATGTCATACATCCCAGGAGTCTTCGGGAGGAGAAGAGTTTTCTCTCAGCTAAGCAAACCCTCCTGCATGCATGCCTGAGCTGACTGCTGTCAATCACAGCCAATGAGAAGAGAGCAAGGGTGGGTCCAAGCCTTGTGAATGGACACGTAGAGAAGCGGCTCGGGAGCGAGCCTGCTCAGGTGCCCCCATAGCAAGAGGCAGTCAGCAGGAGGGAGGCACCAGGAGCGCATAAATTAATAAAATCCTGAACATTTTGAAAAAAAAAAAATAATTTCTTGCTTAGTTTTTGTTATAAAATTTTGCAAATAAATGATCTTTCTTCATAAATTTAGGCCAACTGTATTCTGCTAAATTTTGGGGGTAAAAATAACCAAAAACAGTTTATATTATTTAGTCTGTGTGAAAGCTGCAGACTCTACAAACTGGGGATATATATCTGAAAATTGATCAGTAGAGACCCCAAAATGCCGATATGATGTATGGGGGTGATCAGGACACTGGTATGGGGTATGGGGGGTGATCAGGACGCTGGTATGGGGTATGGAGGTGATCAGGACGCTGGTATGGGGTATGGAGGTGATCAGGACGCTGGTATGGGGTATGGAGGTGATCAGGATGCTGGTATGGGGTATGGAGGTGATCAGGACGCTGGTATGGGGTATGGAGGTGATCAGGACGCTGGTATGGGGTATGGAGGTGATCAGGACGCTGGTATGGGGTATGGAGGTGATCAGGATGTTGGTATGAGGTATGGAGGTGATCAGGACGCTGGTATGGGGTATGGAGGTGATCAGGATGCTGGTATGGAGGTGATCAGGACTCTGGTATGGGGTATGGCGGTGATCAGGACGCTGGTATGGAGTATGGAGGTGATCAGGACTCTGGTATGGGGTATGGTGGTGATCAGGACGCTGGTATGGGGTATGGAGGTGATCAGGACGCTGGTATGGGGTATGGCGGTGATCAGGACGCTGGTATGGGGTATGGTGGTGATCAGGACGCTGGTATGGGGTATGGAGGTGATCAGGACTCTGGTATGGGGTATGGTGGTGATCAGGACGCTGGTATGGGGTATGGAGGTGATCAGGACGCCGGTATGGGGTATGGCGGTGATCAGGATGCTGGTATGGGGTATGGAGGTGATCAGGACGCCGGTATGGGGTATGGAGGTGATCAGGACGCCGGTATGGGGTATGGCGGTGATCAGGACGCGGTATGGGGTATGGCGGTGATCAGGACGCTGGTATGGGGTATGGAGGTGATCAGGACGCTGGTATGGGGTATGGAGGTGATCAGGACGCTGGTATGGGGTATGGCGGTGATCAGGACGCTGGTATGGGGTATGGAGGTGATCAGGACGCTGGTATGGGGTATGGAGGTGATCAGGACGCTGGTATGGGGTATGGAGGTGATCAGGACACTGGTATGGGGTATGGTGGTGATCAGGACGCTGGTATGGAGGTGATCAGGACTCTGGTATGGGGTATGGCGGTGATCAGGACTCTGGTATGGAGTATGGAGGTGATCGGGACTCTGGTATGGGGTATGGTGGTGATCAGGACGCTGGTATGGGGTATGGCGGTGATCAGGACGCTGGTATGGGGTATGGTGGTGATCAGGACGCTGGTATGGGGTATGGTGGTGATCAGGACGCTGGTTTGGGGGGTATGGTGGTGATCAGGACGCTGGTATGGGGTATGGCGGTGATCAGGACGCTGGTATGGGGTATGGAGGTGATCAGGACGCTGGTATGGGGTATGGAGGTGATCAGGACGCTGGTATGGGGTATGGAGGTGATCAGGACGCTGGTTTGGGGTATGGAGGTGATCAGGATGCTGGTTTGGGGTATGGAGGTGATCAGGACGCTGGTATGGGGTATGGTGGTGATCAGGATGCTGGTATGGGGTATGGGGGTGATCAGGACGCTGGTATGGGGTATGGGGGTGATCAGGACGCTGGTATGGGGTATGGAGGTGATCAGGACGCTGGTATGGGGTATGGAGGTGATCAGGACACTGGTATGGCGAATGGCGTGTTATTGTGCGCACTGGACAGGTGACAGGGTGGCTGCATTATATATTGTCCCTACACTGGGGCATTGATCAGGGGCACTAGGGGGGGGGGGGGCGCTGGCACTGCAGTCTGTGAATGTACATGCTCTCTGACAAGCTGCAGCCTAGCTTCCCTCTGCTGTCAAACTTTCACTGTGATTGGACACAGCAATCACATGGTAAAACACCATGTGATCACCCGGACACAGCGGTAATGTGATCCGCTGTGTCCAGGCAACATGCACATGTTGGGCTCCTTCCTGCGCGCTCCATTGGCTTCCCATCCACCGTCTATAGGCAATGGTCGATGGTTCAAAAGAAAACAATTCTGCCTTTAATATCACTTTAAATCCCCCCAATACAAGTACAGGGGACGGCATCCCCCCCCCCCCCCCCCCCCCGCATCGCGTGCGTTTAAGACATAATCTACTATAAAAGGAAAACGCACGCGCGCCTCAATCTCACCTCTTCCATCGCGGGGATGAAAACGACATTTTTCCAAGAAATATTTAAGAGCTCCTCTCCGTCCACTCGAATTGTCCGGAGGGGCAGCGCCGCTAATGAATTAATGACGGCGCATATTTCTCGAGTGCCGCTCCATTTTCTGCCGGCTGTGATCTGATTCCGGCGCTCGGCGCCCCACACACACGCGCTGGTCTGTAATTTCATTACCTTTTTATATTTAATTTCATTGTCTGCGCTGCTTTATTTTATGCAATTAATTAGCTTCGTACGGAAAAACTCATCGACTCTTTTACCAAAACAGAAGAGGAGGTTTCGTTGGGAGAGGAGCGCGGCGCGCCTGGAGGAATGACACCGGATGGAGCATCGGTATTCGGTGAAGTGGGCGCGCCGTCTCGTGAGGATTTGGAACGGATTGCGGCCACTGCGGCTGATCACAAAAAAGTTTACAGCGGTTCCCGTTACTGCGGCAGGCTGCGATACATTGCGCGCCCACTCGGCTTTTCATTTGGCCAATCAGATGCGGCCGTGTTATTTAATGCGATCCCCATTAGAATGTGACGCATGGACGCAGCCATTGACGTTGTCTGAGAGCACTCTTGTGTACACCCCCGGCCGCTGCCTCTGCAGCTAAAGAGGACAGCCATTGGCAGGCAGGGTTTTACCGCCCCTCAACTGATAGTGTGAATGGGCTCTAAGAGCCTTCCTTGCGTAGACTTCCAAAACCCACCATCTTGAATGTGATGTCAGCAGACTCTAAGCTCTCACTCAAGTGACACTCTATAGCACGTGTGTCAAAAACAAGGGACCTCACCTCATCTGACCGGCCAGGCCATTTCACGTTGCCCTCACACCTCTCTTGTTGCTACGGCAGCCCCCTCATCTCCACCCCCACATTGTCAAATCCACCAGATCCTCCTTCCCTGACCCCTCTGATTCCCTGTGACAGAGGCCAGGGTTCTTCTCCCCACACCCGTTGTCACTATTTTAAAAAAGCAGCTGTGAATGAATAAACTGGTGTGGCTTCTCACTAATGTAAAAGAGATCAGGAGACTATAGAGCCACCTGGATCATTTGCCCCCTTTAACATAGTATGTCCAACCAGGTCCACCTGTCAGCTTCCAGGTTCATTCGTAAAGGAGAAAACTAGGCTTCCTTGATCTCCCCTGGATGTAACTTTTGGAGGACAGTTTACCATGGTCCTAAAGCTGAGGGGGGGGGGGGGGGGGGGGGGGGAGTCCTTCTCACTACTGTAAAAGAGATCAGGAGACTATAGAGCCGCCTGGATAATTTTTAGACCCCTTTCACATAGTAGGTACAACCAGGTCCACCTGTCAGCTTCCAGGTTCATTCGTAAAGGAGAAGACCAGGCTTCCTTGATCTCCCCGGGATGTAACTTTTGCAAGACAGTTTACCATACCATGGTCCTAAAGCTGGTGGGGGGGGGGGGAGTCCTTCTCACTACTGTAAAAGAGATCAGGAGATTATAGAGCCACCTGGATCATTTGCCCCCTTTCACATAGTAGGTCCAACCAGGTCCAACTGTCAGCTTCCAGGTTCATTTGTAAAGGAGAAGACCAGGCTTCCTTGATCTCCCCTGGATGTAACTTTTGGAGGACAGTTTACCATGGTCCTAAAGCTAGGGGGGGTCCTTCTCACTACTGTAAAAAAGATCAGGAGACTATAGAGCCACCTGGATCATTTGCCCCCTTTCACACAGTAGGTCCAACCAGGTCCAACTGTCAGCTTCCAGGTTCATTCGTAAAGGAGAAGACCAGGCTTCCTTGCTCTCCCCTGGATGTAACTTTTGGAGGACAGTTTACCATGGTCCTAAAGCTAGGGGGGGGGGGTCCTTCTCACTACTATAAAAGAGATCAGGAGACTATAGAGCCACCTGGATCATTTGCCCCCTTTCACATAGTAGGTCCAACAAGGTCCAAGTGTCAGCTTTTCAGGTGGACCTGTGATCGGTCCATTCATTCCAATGGATAGGCAATGTCACTTGTGTCCCATGACATCTGACCACCAAGAAAAAAAAAGAAATGGAAGGGGATCTGCTCTCTTCCGTTTAGGCGGATGAGAGTGCAGCAGTCGGGTGTGAACGGGCGGCAGAGTCCATTTCCTCCCAGCGGTCCATAGAGCTGAGTAGGCTCCATCTGCTCTGCAGGACTGAGCAGACATGGACCTGTCATCCGTTCGCTCTGCTCCAATCAGCAGGGGAATCTGTGAGCCGATCCCCTGCTGATCGGGACGGAGTCCACCCCCTCTGAAACTAAGCTATTGGCTGCAGCTGCCATTTTAAAACAGCCTAAGGATGTGAAGCGGTTAAAAAAAGAGTTTTTGGGTGAAGGAACCCTCTAATCCATTGTAAGATATTTCACAGGTAACAATTTACAACCAGCTCAGAGCCCTCTTCATAGCCAGTGAACATCGAACTACGAACGAACCTGACATCGGAAAATTGGTTCTGACCATCAGAGATGGAAGCCTCATAGCAGGTCCATGGTATGCATGGCAACCCTTCTACCCATCATATCACTCCCGGTGCCATAAACCAAAGCATTCACCGGTTTCCAAATTCACCACACAGGGTAACCTGCGTCAAGACGCGAGTCGGCGATGAGTCATCCCGTCCAATCCATTTCCAGTGATGTAGAGAAGGCAGCCATGCCGTTATCCCGAGTAACCCCTCGTGTGCCAGACTCCTCCTGTCAGGTCTACAGGATGTCACACTAAATCTGTCTAAATAACAAGGGGGGAATTCTTCGAAATTAGCTGCGGCGAAAACCCTCGCTCCCACAAGAAGCGGCTGCCGCGGTTATCGCCGTTAAACACTCTGCGGGGAAATTAAACCGCCCCGCCGTATGGCCGCAATAACATCCAGTTAATCGTCTGCGCTGTCCTATTACGAAGCCATGTGAAAGGCGATCACTTCGCTGACAGTCGATGCGTCTCTGGGGCTGCGACGTAACGCATTTCAGGCGTGATTACCCAAAGGTCCAAATTATTAGAGGGCTGGAGGGAGGATGAGCAGAGGAAGTGCTGGAGTCAGCAAAAGGTAGGAGAATCACACAGGACACAACCATCAGGACTGGATAGGAGGCTACAACCGGAACGGAGAGATTCTCTACTGGGACAATACCATCCAGTGGTTTCCAGTTCTATTTTGAGGTGTGTTTATCCAGATCTCTGCACTGTACTCCAAAAATAACCAATAAAAAAAGTAATTATTTCCCTGCCTGGAGTCTATGCAAGCTTCCACTAAATATCTGTGGACACCTGACCATCACACCTACATGAGCTTGTTGGCTATCCTATTCTAAAAGCATGGCCTTCAGTATGGAGTTGACACCCTCATTCCTTTGGATACAGTCCTTACAAGTCTGCAGACACTTGACCATCACATCTACATATATGGACTTGTTGGCCATCTTATTCTAAATTATGGCCTTGGTTATGAAGTTGACCCCCTTACCACTTTGACAATACAAGCCTATACAAGTCTGTGGACACTTGACCCTTGCACCTATATGAACTGGTTGGCCATCTTATTCTAAAACCATGGCCTTCAGTATGGAGTCGACCTACTCACACCTTTGAAGTACAGTCTATACAAGTCTGTGGACACTTGACCCTCACACCCATATGAACTGATTGGCCATCTTATTCTAAAATCATGGCCTACAGTATGGAGTCGACCTACTCACACCTTTGGGGTACAGTCTATACAAGTCTATGGACAATTGACCCTCGCACCTATATGAACTGGTTGGCCATCTTATTCTAAAAGCATGGCCTTCAGTATGGAGTGGACCTCCTCAGGCTTTGAAGTAAAGTCTATACAAGTCTGTGGACACTTGACCTTCATACCTATATGAACTGGTTGGCCATCTTATTCTAAAATCATGGCCTTCAGTATGGAGTCCATCTACTCACAACTTTGGGGTACAGTCTATACAAGTCTATGGACAATTGACCATTGCACCTATATGAACGGGTTGGCTATCTTATTCTAAAACCATGGCCTTCAGTATGGAGTCCATCTACTCACACCTTTGGGGTACAGTCTATACAAGTCTATGGACAATTGACCCTCACACCCATATGAACTGATTGGCCATCTTATTCTAAAACCATGGCCTTCAGTATGGAGTCAACCTCCTCACACCTTTGGGGTACAGTCTATACAAGTCTGTGGACACTTGACCCTCACACCCATATGAACTGATTGGCCATCTTATTCTAAAATCATGGCCTACAGTATGGAGTCGACCTCCTCACACCTACAGTCTATACAAGTATGGACACATGAACATTACACCTATATGAGCTTGATGGACACCCCATTCCAAAACTATTTGACGTTACCCCTTCTCAAACCCTTTACACCCATACCTTGCAACTTTACACAAGATTTTGGAAGGCGTCTGTGGATATTTGTGACACTTGACTATCACATTTTCATACATGGACTTGTTGACCATCTTGTTCTAAATTATGGCCTTGGTTATGAAGTTGACCCCCTTACCACTTTGGTCTACAGTCTATACAAGTCTGTGGACACTCGCACCTATATGAACTGGTTGGCCATCTTATTCTAAAATCATGGCCTTCAGTATGGAGTCGACCTCCTCACACCTTTGAAGTACAGTCTATACAAGTCTGTGGACACTTGACCATCACATCTACTTATATGAAATTTTTGGCCATCTTATTCTAAAATTATGGCCTTGGATATGGTGTTGACCCTCTCACCCCTTTGTGGGACAATCTATACAAGACTGTGGACGCTTGACTATCACACCTATATGAGCCTGTTGGCACACTTATACTAAAAGCATGGCCTTGGATATAGAGTTGACCCCCTCACCACTTTGGTCTACAGTCTATACAAGTTTGGACACTTGACCATTACACCTATATGAGCTTGATGGACACGCCATTCCAAAACTATTTGAAGTTACCCCTTCTCAAACTCTATACACCCATACCTTGTGGCTTTAACATCCTTTACTCCTCTGGGAAGACTTTACAGAAGATTTTGGAAGGCGTCTGTGGATATTTGTGGCACTTGACTATCACATCTTCATATATGGACTTGTTGGCCATCTTATTCTAAAATGATGGCCTTGGATATGGTGTTGACCCTCTCACCCCTTTGTGGGACAGTCTATACAAGACTGTGGACACTTGACTATTACACCTATATGAGCCTGTTGGCACACTTATACTAAAAACATGGCCTTGGATATGGAGTTGACCCCATCACCACTTTGGTCTACAGTCTATACAAGTTTGGACACTTGACCATCACACCTATATGAGCTTGATGGACACCCCATTCCAAAACTATATGAAGTTACCCCATCTCAAACTCTATACACCCATACCTTGTGGCTTTAACATCCTTCACTCCTCTGGGAAGACTGTACAGAAGATTTTGGAGGGCGTCTGTGGATATTTGTGACACTTGACTATCACATCTTCATATATGGACTTGTTGACCATCTTGTTCTAAATTATGGCCTTGGTTATGAAGTTGGCCCCCTTACCACTTTGGTCTACAGTCTATACAAGTCTGTGGACACTCGCACCTATATGAACTGGTTGGCCATCTTATTCTAAAATCATGGCCTTCAGTATGGAGTCGACCTCCTCAGACCTTTGAAGTACAGTCTATACAAGTCTGTGGACACTTAACTATCACACCTATATGAGCCTGTTGGCACTCTTATACTAAAAGCATGGCCATGGATATGGAGTTGACCCCATCACCACTTTGGTCTACAGTCTATACAAGTCTGGACACTTGACCATCACACCTATATGAGCCTGATGGACACCCCATTCCAAAACTATATGAAGTTACCCCTTCTCAAACCCTTTACACCCATACCTTGTGGCTTTAACACCCTGCACTCCTCTGGGAAGACTTTACACAAGATTTTGGAGGGCGTGTGTGGATATTTGTGCCCATTTGTAAGGTCAAGTACTGATTTTGAATCAGAGGACTTGGCTCACAAGTGGCATTCCAATTCATCCTAAAAGGAGTTCAGTAGGGTTGAGGTCAGGGTTCTGTGCAGAACACTGGTTTTCCTCCACACCAAACTGGTCAATCCATGCCTTTATGGAGCTGGCTCTACTCTTCAGGGAGGGCATTCCACAGGACCTTGGAAGGTGTCTGTAGGAATTTGTGCCCATTTGTGAGGTCAGGTACTGATGTTGGATGAGAAGACCTGTTTCACAATCGTTGTTCCAATTCATCCCAAAGGTGTTCAGTATATTTGAAGTCAGGTATTGATGATGAAAAGCCTTGGCTTGCTCATCTCACCGTACGTTGGGTGGCAAAAAAAAAAAAAGACTCGGCATTCCTATTTATCTCAAAGGTTCAGTAGAGTTGAGGTCGGGGTTCTGTGCAGGACACTCAAGTTCCTCCACCCCAAACTGGTCAAACCATGTCTTTAACCGCCTCGCGCCTGCCATATAAGGTAATGACGGGTGCAAGGCGGTTCTCTTGTTCTGGGAGGACGTCATATGATGTCTTCCCACTCTAACCGTGTGTGCGCGGCTCCGGAAGCGCGCAGCTCAGCGATCGGTGGTGCGCTGTATCCCTCGGACACAGCGGATCACCGATCAACGGAAATAGCTGAAGATGTTGGCTCAGTCATGTGATCAGCTGTGTCCAATCACAGCTGATCACTTGTAAATAGGGAAATGCCGGTTATCAGCATTTCTCTCCTCTCGAGCTGTCACGCTGACAGAGGAGAGAAGAGCCGGTAATCGGCATTCCTCGGAGGGGACATCTACACTGATCATCAGGGCACTGATGATCAGTGTGCCCTGATGATCAGTGTAGCCCCCAGCAGTGCCACCTGTCAGTGCCCATCAATGCCACCTGCCAGTGCCATCAGTGCCTCATCAATGCCACATATCAGTGCCTACCAGTGCACATCAATGCCACATATCAGTGCCTACCAGTGCACATCAATGCCACATATCAGTGCCTACCAGTGCACATCAATGCCACATATCAGTGCCCATCTGAGCTGCCTTTCAGTGTCACCTATCAGTGCCAACTATCAGTGCCAGTTAGTGCTGCCTATCAGAGCCCGTCAGGGCCGCCTAACAGTGTCAGTCAGTGCCACCTAACAGAGCCAGTGATGACTATCAGTGCCACCTATCAGTGCCATATATGAGTGCTGCCTTTCATTGCCCATAAGGGATGCCTGTCAATGCCCATCAGTGCCACCTACTAGTGCCTCCTCATCAGTGCCCATCAGTGCAGCCTATCAGTGCCCATCACTGCAGCCTCATTAGCGCACATCAGTGAAAGAGAAAAATCACTTATTTACAAAATTTTATAACAAAAACTAAGAAAAAATGTTTTCTTTTTCAAAATTTTCAGTGGTTTTTGGTTTGTTTAGCAAAAAATAAATCCCCCGAGGTGATTAAATACCACCAAAATAAAGCTCTATCTGTCACAAAAAAATGATAAAAATGTCATATGGGTACAGTGTTGCATGACCGCGCAATTGTCATTCAAAGTGTGACAACGCTGAAAGCTGAAAACTGGCCTGGGCAGGAAGGGGGTAGAAGTGCCCGGTGGGCAGCAAGGGGGTAGAAGTGCCCTGTAGGCAGGAAGGGGGTAGAAGTGCCCTGTAGGCAGGAAGGGGGTAGAAGTGCCCTGTAGGCAGGAAGGGGGTAGAAGTGCCCGGTAGGCAGGAAGGGGGTAGAAGTGCCCGGTAGGCAGGAAGGGGGTAGAAGTGCCCGGTAGGCAGGAAGGGGGTAGAAGTGTCCTGTAGGCAGGAAGGGGGTAGAAGTGCCCGGCAGGCAGGAAGGGGGTAGAAGTGCCCTGTAGGCAGGGAGGGGGCAGAAGTGCCCGTTAGGCAGGAAGGGGGTAGAAGTGCCCTTTAGGCAGGAAGGGGGTAGAAGTGTCCTGTAGGCAGGAAGGGGGGGTAGAAGTGCCCGGTAGGCAGGAAGGGGGTAGAAGTGCCCTGTAGGCAGGAAGGGGGTAGAAGTGCCCTGTAGGCAGGAAGGGGGTAGAAGTGCCCGTTAGGCAGGAAGGGGGTAGAAGTGCCCTGTAGGCAGGAAGGGGGTAGAAGTGCCCTGTAGGCAGGAAGGGGGTAGAAGTGCCCTGTAGGCAGGAAGGGGGTAGAAGTGCCCTGTAGGCAGGAAGGGGATAGAAGTGCCCTGTAGGCAGGAAGGGGGTAGAAGTGTCCATTAGGCAGGAAGGGGGTAGAAGTGTCCGGTGGGCAGGAAGGGGGTAGAAGTGTCCGGTGGGCAGGAAGGGGGTAGAAGTGCCCGGTAGGCAGGAAGGGGGTAGAAGTGCCCTGTAGGCAGGAAGGGGGTAGAAGTGTCTGGTGGGCAGGAAGGGGGTAGAAATGTCCGGTGGGCAGGAAGGGGTAGAAGTGTCCGGTGGGCAGGAAGGGGGTAGAAGTGTCCGGTGGGCAGGAAGGGGGTAGAAGTGTCCGGTAGGCAGGAAGGGGGTAGAAGTACCCGGTAGGCAGGAAGGGGGGGGGAAGTGCACGGTAGGCAGGAAGGGGGTAGAAGTGCCCTGTAGGCAGGAAGGGGGGAAGTGCCCGGTAGGCAGGAAGGGGGTAGAAGTGTCCGGTAGGCAGGAAGGGGGTTGAAGTGTCCGGTAGGCAGGAAGGGGGTAGAAGTGGCTGGTAGGCAGGAAGGGGGTAGAAGTGTCCTGTAGGCAGGAAGGGGGTAGAAGTGTCCTGTAGGCAGGAAGGGGGTTGAAGTGTCCGGTAGGCAGGAAGGGGGTAGAAGTGTCCTGTAGGCAGGAAGGGGGTAGAAGTGTCCTGTAGGCAGGAAGGGGGTAGAAGTGCCCTGTAGGCAGGAAGGGGGTAGAAGTGCCCGGTGGGCAGGAAGGGGGTAGAAGTGCCCGGTAGGCAGGAAGGGGTAGAAGTGCCCTGTAGGCAGGGAGGGGGTAGAAGTGCCCTGTAGGCAGGGAGGGGGTAGAAGTGCCCTGTAGGCAGGGAGGGGGTAGAAGTGCCCGGTATTGGGTCATGTCAAATGGTGTAACATTACCCAATACAATTTCTTAATATGTGTGTCCCAACCTCAGCTACACGCCCTGCACACCGCCACCTCCAGCTCCTCAGCGATTCACCTGAATTTCCAGGTAGTAAAGCGTACTCCCTGTGTCCTTCATATGCACAGTACAGCTGGGGCAGCACAGGCTCCTGTCATGCATAATCTATTGTATACAGATAGACACCAAAGAAACCTCTAAATGGAATTCTAGCAATCTAATAATGAATATATACTGTATATATACACCAACCAACCATAACATTCTGATCGCTGGCAGGTACAGTTAATAACATTGCTCATTTTGTGACAATGACACCTGAAAGTGGGCGGGATATATCAGTCAGCAGGTGAACATGTTGTCCCTGAAGTTGATGTGTTGAAAGCAGAAAAAATTGTAAGAATCTGAGGGACTCTGACAAGGACCAAATTGTACTGTCTAGGCGACTGGGTCAGAGCAACTTCAAACCTGCAGCTCTTGTGGGATGTTCCCGGTCTACAGTGGTCAGGACCGACCGAAAGTGGTACAAGGAAAGAAAACCGGCTAACCAGCGACAGGGTCATGGGCAGCCAAGGATCATTGATGAAGGTGGGAGGGAAGGCTCATTGATGGAGGTGAGGAGGGAAGGCTCATTGATGGAGGTGAGGAGGGAAGGCTCATTGATGAAGGTGGGAGGGAAGGCTCACTGATGGAGGTGGGAGGGAAGGCTCATTGATGGAGGTGAGGAGGGAAGGCTCATTGATGAAGGTGGGAGGGAAGGCTCACTGATGGAGGTGGGGAGGGAAGGCTCATTGATGAAGATGGGAGGGAAGGATCATTGATAGAGGTGAGGAGGGCAGGCTCACTGATGAAGGTGGGAGGGAAGGCTCATTGATGAAGGTGGGAGGGAAGGCTCATTGATGAAGGTGGGAGGGAAAGATCATTGATGGAGGTGAGGAGGGCAGGCTCATTGATCAAAGTGGGAGGAGGCTCATTGATGGAGGTGGGGAGCGAAGGCTCAGTGATGGTGGTGGGGAGGGAAGGCTCATTGATGGAGGTGGGGAGCGAAGGCTCATTGATGAAGGTGGGAGGGAAGGCTCATTGATGGAGGTGGGGAGGGAAGGCTCATTGATGAAGATGGGAGGGAAGGATCATTGACGGAGGTAGGGAGGGAAGGCTCATTGATGAAGGTGGGAGGGAAAGATCATTGATGGAGGTGAGGAGGGCAGGCTCATTGATGAAAGTGGGAGGAGGCTCATTGATGGAGGTGGGGAGCGAAGGCTCAGTGATGGTGGTGGGAAGAGAAGGCTCATTGATGGAGGTGGGGAGGGAAGGCTCATTGATGGAGGTGGGGAGGGAAGGCTCATTGATGGAGGTGGTGAGAGAAGGCTCATTGATGGAGGTGGTGAGAGAAGGCTCATTGATGGAGGTGGGAGGGACACCAATGACACTTAGCTTGCTGACCCCTATTCCAGCATACCTGGTTGCAGCAGCACCATCAGTACGGCACACTTACCTGTCAGCTGTCCTTCTTCACTCCGGCCTCTCTCTCACTCGATGTTCGCGGGGCCGCTCTGCTCCGCCTCCTCGCAGGTGATTGGCCGCCTGTGTGCCTTTCCTGAGCTACAGTTCTGGCGCCCAATCACCAGTGAGGAGGCGGAGCCGAGCAGCAGCGCGAACATCGAGTGAGGGAGTGGCCGGAGTGAATGAAGGAGCAGCTCTTCCTGGACTGGATCGTCGTGGGACTGGGACCGGAGCCAGGTAAAATATAGCAGCCCCCTGCCGCCCCTGTACTTAGTGTCCCTTTCTCACAGCAAATACGCCCCTGCCGGTGGGCCGGATAAATTTCCTCGGCGGGCTGCATGTGGCCCGTGGGCCGTAGCTTGAGGACCCCTGCTCTAAACTAAAGGAAATTTGCCTTGCAACATGAACATCCTATTTGCCTTTAGTAAATCAACCTCTTAAATGCAACCTACCTACTAAAATTCAACCCTAAACCTCAACCTAATCCCTAAATCCAACCCTAAACCTCAACCCAATCCCTAAATCCAACCCTAAACCTCAACCCAATCCCTAAATCCAACCCTAAACCTCAACCCAATCTCTAAATCCAACCCTAAACCTAATCTCTAAACCCAACCCTAAACCTCAACCCAATCCCTAAATCCAACCCTAAACCTCAACCCAATCCCTAAATCCAACCCTAAACCTCAACGTAATCTTTAAATCCAACCCTAAACCTCAACCTAATCCCTAAATCCAACCCTAAACCTCATTCCTAAATCCAACCCTAAACCTCATTCCTAAATCCAACCCTAAACCTCAACCTAATCCCTAAATCGAACCCTAAACCTCAACCTCATTCCTAAATCCAACCCTAAACCTAATACCTAAATCCAACCCTAAACCTCAACCTCATTCCTAAATCCAACCCTAAACCTAATCCCTAAATCTAACTCTGAAACTCAGCCTAATCTCTAAACCTGAATTTAATCTCTAAACCCAGCTCTTAACCTTAGCCTTAAACCCAACCCTAAACCTCAACCTAATCCCTAAATTCAACCCTAACCTCATTCCTAAATCCAACCCCAAACCTAATCCCTAAATCCAACCCTAAATCTCATTCCTAAATCCGACCCTAAACCTCAACCTAATCCAAAATCCAACCCTAAACCTCAACCTAATCCCTAAATCTAACCCTAAACCTCAACCTAATCCCTAAATCTAACTCTGAAACTCAGCCTAATCTCTAAACCTAACCCTTAAAGTGAATTTAATCTCTAAACCAAGTTCTTAACCTTGCCCTTAAACCCAAACCTAAACCTCAACCTTGCCCCCACATCCAACCCTATACCTAAACCTAGCCCCAAAACACAAATTTAAACCTCAATCAATTCTTTAATCCAACCCTAAACATCAACCTAATCCCTAAATTCAACCCTAAACCTCATTCCTAAATCCAACACAAACCTCATCCTCATTCCTAAATCCAACCCTAAACCTCAACCTTAATCCCTAAATCCAACCCTAAACCTCAACCTAATCCCTAAAATTCAACCCTAAATCTCAACCTAATCCCTAAATTCAACCCTAAACCTCAATCTCATTCCTTAATCCAACCCTAAACCTAATCCCTAAATCCAACCCTAAACCTTAACCCAATCCCTAAATCTAACCCTGGAACTCAACCTAATCTCTAAACCTAACTGTTAAAGTGAATGTAACCTCTAAAACCAACTATTAACCTTACCCTTAAATACAACCCTAAACCTCCACCTTACTCCTAAATCCAACCCTAAACATCAACCTAATGCCTAAACCTCAATTTAATCCCATAATCCAAATCTAATCCTCAACCTAATCCCTAAATCAAACCCTAAACCTCAACCTAACCCCTAAACCTCAACCTATTCCCTAAATCCAACCTAAACCCTAAAACCTCAACCTAACCCCCTAAACCTCAACCTAATCTCTAAATCTAAACCTTAACCTCAACCTAATCCCTAAATCCAACCCTAAACGTCAACCTAATCCCTAAATCCAACCCTAAACGTCAACCTAATCCCTAAATCCAACCCTAAACCTTAGCCTAACCCCTAAACCTAAACCCCAAATCCAACCCTAAACCTCAACCTAACACCTAAATCTAATACTAAACCTCAACCAAATCCTTAAATTCAACCCTTACATTCAACATAACCTCCATATCCAACCCTAAACCTCAACCTAACCCCTAAACCTCAACCTAATCTCTAAATCCAAACCTTAACCTCAACCTAACCCTAAATCCAACCCTAAACCTTAACCTAACCCCTAAATCTAAACCCCAAATCCAACCCTAAACCTCAACCTCAAAATAAACCCCAAATCCAGCCTTAAACCTTTACCTAACCCCTAAATCCAATGCTATACTTCAGCCTAATCCTAAATCCAACACCCTTACATTCAACCTACCCTCTAAATCCAACCCTAACCCTCAACCTAACCCCTGAACCCCAACCTAACTCCTAAACCTAAAACTAAACCCTAAATCAAACCCTAAACCTCAACCTAATCTCTAAATCCAACTCTTACATTCAACCTAACCCCCATATCCAACCATAAACCTCAACCTAACCCCTAAACCTAACCCTAAACCTCAACCTAACTCTTAAACCTCAAACTAAACCCAAATCCAGCCCTAACCCTTAACCCAACCCCTAAATCCAATGCTATACTTCAGCCTAATCCCTAAATCCAACCCTTACATTCAACCAAACCCCAAAACCCAACCCTAAACCTGAACCTAGTCCCTCATAAACTCATGAAATCGGGGACTGTTTCCAGAACTTAGGGATGTCAGTTTACCCCAACCTACCCACCTCTTGGCTCACAGACGTCTGGTTAGCAGCACTGAGTGGGAGGGGGATGAGGTGCAGGGTACAGAAGGGAACTGATAAGGGGTCCAAAGGACATCTATACAAAGCAACTTTAATCATTTCCTCACAGCTGATAGGATACAAACGCCCTGGTTCTTCACACTGCAGCACAGGGAACGCATGGTATGACATCCATCAATATCTGCTAAGGTTGGGTTCTCCTGTAGGTACGAACCAAGCCTTGGAGGCCTCTGAGTGTCTCAAAGATGGCCTGTCTGTGGAAGCTGGGCCCAAAATAGGGAAGAGGACCAAGGGACTGCAAGAGGCTGATAGCGGGTCACATTCAGGAGCTTACCGCCTCACCGCCTTACCCCTGGCCCTTTAAGTGGCGGAGGCGGGCTATCTGAGCTTGTGATCGCTGTGGTTGGCTGCCACCATGGTCACATGGTCCGAAGCACGTGATCACAAGTATGCATCGGAAGCTGCCCGTGATGTCCTAGTCACTGTGCTGAGTGAGCGCGCTCTCAGCACAGAAAAGCGTTCCCACGCACGCAACTGCTTGGGGTTAAAGGCCACCCACCCAGCAGCAGCATATCTGTGTACGAATGGCGGAAACAGGTTCAAATATACATACAATGACTTACCGGTGAATACAGAGTTGCGTTCATTTGTGTTCAACTTTAACCACCTCCCATCTGTCTGTTGTATACAAACGGCCGGACGGTGGCAGTGCAGGGGCGGGTGGACGTTTATAATCGGCCTCCCCGCACCCTGCTTGTGCGTGCTCCCAGGGAGCAAAAGCCTCCGGACACAGTGGAACACCAATCGTTGTACGGGACCTCTGTGTGAGGTCCCAATCATGTGATCACTGATTGGCCCGTCAGTGATCACATGAATAGTAGTAGGCAAGATGTCACTTCTGACATCATTGCTTACTACGTGTGAAATCTGTGAATGATCACAGAGGTCACATGGTACAGGGCCATTCACAACAGCCTTGTACCATGTGACAAGCTGTGACCAATCACAGCTCACGCAGTATTTCTTAATGGCTGCAGGAATGCAGCCAGAGAGGAGAAATGATTCCTCTTACAGCCTTTATGGGTGTAAAAGCAATCAGTGTAGAAAAAAAAATCTTCATCACCCCCCAGAAGTAGTACAGTGTCACCATGGTGACCCCACACTGCTAGGGTGACAGTATGTAAAAAAAAAACGTAAATAATAATATAAAAAAATAAAATAAAAATGTAAAAAAAAAGTTTAAAAATTATAATTTTTGGTTATAAGCTAATTTGGGTTATTTATTTTTTTTTTACTAAAAAGATAACGGAATAAATTGTGGCCGAGATTTATGATGAAATACAATTTAATGCAAAGTGTTATAAGAAAAACACTTTTTTTTTTCAAAATATTTGGACTTTTTCATTTACATAGCAAAAAATTAAAATCCCAGCGGTGAATAAATACCACCAAAATAAAGCTTTATGTGTCTCAAAAAAATGGTAAAAAATTCATATGTGTACAGTGTTGCATGACCGCGCAATTGTCATTCAAAGTGTGATAGCGCTGAAAGCTGAAAATTGGCCTGGGGGGGAAGAGGGGGGAAAGTGTCCGGACTGGAAGGGGGGGGGGGGGGGGGGGGAAGTGTCCGGACTGGAAGGGGGGAAAGTGTCCGGACTGGAAGGGGGTGAAAGTGTCTGGACTGGCAGGGGGGGAAAGTGTCTGGACTGGCAGGGGGGGGGAAAGTGTCCGGACTGGAAGGGGGGGGGGGAAAGTGTCCGGACTGGAAGGGGGGGGGGGGAAGTGTCCGGACTGGAAGGGGGGGGAAGTGTCCGGACTGGGAGGGGGGGGGAGGGAGAAGTGTCCGGACTGGAAGGGGAGGAAAGTGTCCGGACTGGAAGGGGGGGGGGAATTTCCGGACTGGAAGAGGGGGGAAGTGTTCGGACTGGAGGGGGGGGGGGGAGTGTCCGGACTGGAAGAGGGGGGAAGTGTCCGGACTGGAAGGGGGGAAAGTGTCCGGACTGGAGGGGGGGGGGGGGGGGGGGGGGGAAGTGTCCGGACTGGAAGAGGGGGGGAAGTGTCCGGACTGGAGGGGGGGGGAAGTGTCCGGAGTGGAAGAGGGGGGAAGTGTCCGGAGTGGAAGAGGGGGGAAGTGTCCGGACTGGAGGGGGGGGGGGGGGGAAAGTGTCCAGACTGGAAGGGGGGGGAAAGTGTCCGGACTGGAAGGGGGGGGGAGAGTGTCCGGACTGGAAGGGGGGGGAAGTGTCCGGACTGGAAGGGGGGGGAAGTGTCTGGACTGGAAGGGGGGGGGAAGTGTCCGGACTGGAAGGGGGGGAAAGTGTCCGGAGTGGAAGGGGGGAAAGTGTCCGGACTGGAAGGGGGGAAAGTGTCCGGACTGGAAGGGGGGAAAGTGTCCGGACTAGAAGGGGGGGAAAGTGTCCGGACTGGAGGGGGGGGGGGGGGGGAAGTGTCCGGACTGGAGGGGGGGGGAAGTGTCCGGAGTGGAAGAGGGGGGAAGTGTCCGGACTGGAGGGGGGGGGGGAAGTGTCCGGACTGGAAGAGGGGGGAAGTGTCCGGACTGGAAGGGGGGAAAGTGTCCGGACTGGAAGTTGTTAAACAAGCAAGCTGCCAGTGAAATCAGGGGCTGTGATCTGCAAATTTGACTGCAGAAGATCTGTATGACAGCCAGGCGCCCAGCATTTTCAGAAGGACAGCATTAGCAGCCTCTATGTTTCCATTCTTTGAGAAGCTACCTTTATCCCTGGTTCAGGCTGAGGCGGTGCAGATTTCGCAGCGGTTTCTGTGCGATTTACACACCACATCATAATCGCACCCCCTGTTCATATGAAGCGGTGCGGGTTGTGTATTTTAAGTTACCAAACACCCCGAAATCAGGTCGCAAAACGCGGTGCGATGTGCAGAATTGGATCACATGGGTGTGACAAAATAAAGGGTCCCGCACTTTTTGTTGTTTCGGATGCGGTGTGTTTTGAGCCATACAAAGTGTACGGCTCATCTGCACTGCATAGCAATCGCATGTCATTTGCACTGAATGCGGTGCGGTTCCTTTACGAATCGCATGCCATGTGCCGCACCACATCAGTGTGATCCGGGCTTAACCACCTGACCACAGATAGCCAAATGACGGCTTCACTGCGGCCGGCCAGTTCTGGGACGGTGTCATATGATGTCTGCCCAGAACGCGCTCTCCTGCGAGCGCCCCCGGGGGCACGCACCTGGCGAATTCTGTGAACACTGTGTCCTATGGACACAGCTGATCACGTGATGTGGTAAAAGGCCAATCACAGCGGCTTTTTACCACGTGATCCAATGACACAGCAGATCACGTGTAAATGCAGTTGCCGGTTATCGGCTGCACTTTCCTCGCAGTGTCACAGCGTGAAGAAAATACTGCCGATAACCGGCAATTGTCAGAGGAGGGATCGGCACTGATCATCAGTGCACTGATGATCAATTCCCAGCAGTGCCACCCATCAATGCCGCCCACAAGTGCCCAGCAGTGCCACCCACCTGCCTAGTAGTGCCACCCACCAATGCCCAGCAGTGCCACCCATCAGTGCTGCCCATCAGTGACGCCAGTCAGTGCCACCCATCAGTGCTGCCTATCAGTGCCCATCATCAGTGCCAGCCCATCAGTGCCATCTATCAGTTCCCATCAGTGCTGCCTATCAGTGCCACCTATCGAAGCCCATCATCAGTGCCGCCTATCAGTGCCCATACATGCCGCCTATCAGTGCCACCTATCAGTGCCCATCAGTGCCGCCTATCAGTGCCCATCATCAGTGCCGCCTTATCAGTGCCAGCTCATCAGTGCCGCCTATCAGTGCCCATACGTGCGGCCTATCAGTGCCCATCATCAGTGACGGCTCATCAGTGCCAGCTCATCAGTGCCGCCTATCAGTGCCCATCATCAGTGACGCCTCATCAGTGCCAGCTCATCAGTGCCGCCTATCAGTGCCCATCAGTGCTGCCTAACCATGCCACCTCATCAGTGCCACCTATCAGTGCCCATAAGTGCCGCCTATCAGTGCTGCCCAGCAGTGCCCCCTCATCAACGCACACCAGTGAAGTAGAAAAATTACCTATTTACGAGATTTTATAACAGAAACAAAGAAAAAAAGCAAAAAAATAAAACCCCGAGCGGGGAGTAAATACCACCAAAAGAAAGATCTATTTGTGTGAAAAAAATGATAAAAATTTCCATATGGGTTCAGTGTTGCATGACCGCGCAACTATTATTCAAATTGCGACAGCGCTGAAAGCTGAAAATTGGCCTGGGCAGGAGGGGGGGGGGGGGGGGTGGGGGGTGACAGTGCCCGGTGGGCAGGGGGGGTGGGGGGTGACAGTGCCCGGTGGGCAGGAAGGGGGGGGGGGGGTGACAGTGCCCGGTGGACAGGAAGGGGGGGGGGTGACAGTGCCCGGTGGACAGGAGGGGGGGGGGGGGTGACAGTGCCCGGTGGACAGGAAGGGGGGGGTGACAGTGCCCGGTGGGCAGGAAGGGGGCGACAGTGCCTGGCAGGAAGGGAGGGTGACAGTGCCTGGCAGGAAGGGGGTGACAGTGCCCGGTGGGCAGGAAGGGGGGGTGGGGGGGTGACAGTGCCCGGTGGGTAGGAGGGGGGGGGGTGACAGTGCTTGGTGGGCAGGAAGGGGTGGACAGTGCCTGGCAGGAAGGGAGGGTGACAATGCCCGGTGGGCAGGAAGGGGGGGGGGGGTGACAGTGTCCGGTGGGGGGCAGGGGGGGGGGGGGGGTGACAGTGCCCGGTGGGCAGGAAGGGGTGGACAGTGCCTGGCAGGAGGGGGGGGGGGTGACAATGCCCGGTGGGCAGGAAGGGGGGGGGGTGACAGTGTCCGGTGGGCAGGAAGGGGGGGGGGGTGACAGTGTCCGGTGGGCAGGAAGGGGGGTGACAGTGCCTGGCTGGAAGCGGGCAGGTAGGAAGGGGGGTGACAGCGCCCAGCAGGTAGGAAGGGGGTGACAGCGCCCGGCAGGTAGGGAGGGGATGACAGCGCCCGGCAGGTAGGGAGGGGATGACAGCGCCCGGCAGGTAGGGAGGGGATGACAGCGCCCGGCAGGTAGGAAGAGGGTGACAGCGCCGGCAGGTAGGAAGAGGGTGACAGTGCCCGGCAGGTAGGAAGAGGGTGACAGCGCCCAACAGGTAGGAAGGGGGTGACAGTGCCCGGCAGGTAGGAAGGGGGTGACAGCGCCCGGCAGGTAGGAAGGGGGTGACAGCGCCCGGCAGGTAGGAAGAGGGTGACAGTGCCCGGCAGGTAGGAAGAGACAGCAGACACAGTACAGGAGATGACCAGAGACTGCGGACGTAGTACAGGAGATCACCAGAGACTGCGGACAGAGTACAGGAGATGACCAGAGACTGCGGACACAGTACAGGAGATGACCAGAGACTGCAGACACAGTACAGGAGATGACCGGAGACTGCAGACATAGTACAGGAGATGACCAGAGACTGCAGACACAGTACAGGAGATGACCGGAGACTGCAGACATAGTACAGGGATGACCAGAGACTGCAGACATAGTACAGGAGATGACCAGAGACTGCGGACACAGTACAGGAGATGACCAGAGACTGTGGACACAGTACAGGAGATGACCGGAGACTGCGGACACAGTACAGGAGATGGTCAGAGACTGCGGACACAGTACAGGAGATGGTCAGAGACTGCGGACATAGTACAGGAGATGGTCAGAGACTGCGGACACAGTACAGGAGATGACCAGAGACTGCGGACATAGTACAGGGGATGACCAGAGACTGTGGACATAGTACAGGAGATGGTCAGAGACTGCAGACATAGTACAGGAGATGACCAGAGACTGCGGACATAGTACAGGAGATGACCAGAGACTGCGGACACAGTACAGGAGATGACCAGAGACTGTGGACATAGTACAGGAGATGACCAGAGACTGCGGACATAGTACAGGAGATGACCAGAGACTGCGGACATAGTACAGGAGATGACCAGAGACTGCGGACATAGTACAGGAGATGACCAGAGACTGCGGACATAGTACAGGAGATGACCAGAGACTGCGGACATAGTACAGGAGATGACCAGAGACTGCGGACATAGTACAGGAGATGACCAGAGACTGCGGACACAGTACAGGAGATGACCAGAGACTGCAGACATAGTACAGGAGATGACCAGAGACTGCAGATAGGCCACAGGCATAAGTAAAAAGTAGGAACATACTGCAAGAGTCAGTCAGAGGCTAGGGGCACATTACAAGAGACTGCTAGAGATCACTGCATGTATCAAAGGGATGCATATCGCCCTCAGACGACACTACAAGTCACTGGTCACACAGCTGTGATTTAAGATCGCCAATTTGTGTGCAACTTCAGCGCGATTTGAAGTGTGATTTCTGAAGACTTTATTGATTTTCAATGATTTCTTGTCATTTGCAGTCTAATTTCCATTCTATTCCATGTCTGTGAAATTGCAAGAAAAACTACAGAAAAATGAATGCGAGAACTAAATGGCGCTGCAGCAAATCGCACGTTAGGACGCCAACATTCACATTCATTAGATTCAATTCCCAAATGACGGGGCACTCAATGTCGTCGGGCTGCATGTGGCTGCATTTCAGGTGCGATTTGTGAATTGAAATTGTATCCAATAAATATCAGCGTCTTAACATCTGCGATTTGCTGCGGCAAGATTTTTAGAGTAGATCTGGCGTGACTTTTTCTGCAGTTTATTGCGATCTCACAGACATAGAATAGAATGGAAATCGCAAGAAATCGTTGAAAATCTTCACAAGTCGCAATAAGGTCTTCAGAAATCGCAGAGGTGTGACCGATGACTAAGTATCAAAGAGCTGAATGTGGCCCTCGGGCCGGACGGTGAGTATCATAGGGCAGCATGTGGCCCTTGGGCCGGACGGTGAGTATCATAGGGCTGCATGTGGCCCTTGGGCCGGACGGTGAGTATCATAGGGCAGCATGTGGCCCTTGGGCCGGACGGTGAGTATCATAGGGCTGCATGTGGCCCTCGGGCCAGACTGTGAGTAACAAAGAGCTGCATGTGGCCCTCGGGCCAGACGGTGAGTATCATAGGGCTGCATGTGGCCCTTGGGCCGGACTATGAGTACCATGGGGCTGCATGTGGCCCTCGGGCCGGACTGTGAGTATCATAGGGCTGCATGTGGCCCTCGGGCCGGACTGTGAGTATCATAGGGCTGCATGTGGCCCTCAGGCCGGACTGTGAGTATCATAGGGCTGCATGTGGCTCTCGGGCTGGACTGTGAGTATCATAGGGCTGCATGTGGCCCTCAGGCCGGACTGTGAGTATCATAGGGCTGCATGTGGCCCTCAGGCTGGAGTGTGAGTATCATAGGGCTGCATGTGGCCCTCGGACCGGACTGTGAGTATCATAGGGCTGCTTGTGGCTCTCGGGCTGGACTGTGAGTATCATAGGGCTGCATGTGGCCCTCAGGCCGGACTGTGAGTATCATAGGGCTGCATGTGGCCCTCAGGCCAGACTGTGAGTATCATAGGGCTGCATGTGGCCCTCGGGCTGGACTGTGAGTATCATAGGGCTGCATGTGAAGCTCGGCCGCACTATAAATATCAATGGGCCACATGTGGCTCTTGGACTGCACTGTGTGTAACAAAAGACTGTATATGGCCCTCACTCTGCACTGTGAGTATCATAGGGCAGCATGTGGCCCTTGGGCTGGACTGTGAGTATCATAGGGCAGCATGTGGCCCTTGGGCCGGACTGTGAGTATCATAGGGCTGCATGTGGCTCTCGGGCTGGACTGTGAGTATCATAGGGCTGCATGTGGCCCTCAGGCCGGACTGTGAGTATCATAGGGCTGCATGTGGCCCTCAGGCTGGAGAGTGAGTATCATAGGGCTGCATGTGGCCCTCGGGCCGGACTGTGAGTATCATAGGGCTGCATGTGGCCCTCGGGCCGGACTGTGAGTATCATAGGGCTGCATGTGGCCCTCGGACCGGACTGTGAGTATCATAGGGCTGCATGTGGCCCTTGGGCCGGACTGTGAGTATCATAGGGCTGCATGTGGCCCTTGGGCCGGACGGTGAGTATCATAGGGCTGCATGTGGCCCTCAGGCCGGACTGTGAGTATCATAGGGCTGCATGTGGCCCTTGGGCCGGACTGTGAGTATCATAGGGCTGCATGTGGCCCTTGGGCCGGACTGTGAGTATCATAGGGCTGCATGTGGCCCTTGGGCCGGACGGTGAGTATCATAGGGCTGCATGTGGCCCTCGGACCGGACTGTGAGTATCATAGGGCTGCATGTGGCCCTTGGGCCGGACTGTGAGTATCATAGGGCTGCATGTGGCCCTCGGGCCGGACGGTGAGTATCATAGGGCTGCATGTGGCCCTCGGACCGGACTGTGAGTATCATAGGGCTGCATGTGGCCCTTGGGCCGGACTGTGAGTATCATAGGGCTGCATGTGGCCCTCGGGGGGCCGGACGGTGAGTATCATAGGGCTGCATGTGGCCCTCGGACGGGACTGTGAGTATCATAGGGCTGCATGTGGCCCTTGGGCCGGACTGTGAGTATCATAGGGCTGCATGTGGCCCTCGGGCTGGACTGTGAGTATCATAGGGCTGCATGTGGCCCTTGGGCCGGACTGTGAGTATCATAGGGCTGCATGTGAAGCTCGGGCCGCACTATAAATATCAATGGGCCACATGTGGCTCTTGGACTGCACTGTGTGTAACAAAAGACTGTATATGGCCCTCACTCTGCACTGTGAGTATCATAGGGCTATATGTGGCCTTCGGACCATACGGTGAGTATCATAGGGCTGCATGTGGCCCTTGGGCCGGACGGTGAGTATCATAGGGCTGCATGTGGCCCTCGGGGCCGGACTGTGAGTATCATAGGGCTGCATGTGGCCCTCGGGCCGGACTGTGAGTATCATAGGGCTGCATGTGGCTCTCGGGCTGGACTGTGAGTATCATAGGGCT
This sequence comes from Staurois parvus, assembly GCA_951230385.1. NCBI lineage: Eukaryota > Metazoa > Chordata > Amphibia > Anura > Ranidae > Staurois > Staurois parvus. The sequence continues at coordinate 314,280 of CATNWA010014087.1, forward strand.
GCATGTGGCCCTTGGGCCGGACTGTGAGTATCATAGGGCTGCATGTGGCCCTCAAGCCGGACTGTGAGTATCATAGGGCTGCATGTGGCCCTCGGGCCGGACTGTGAGTATCATAGGGCTGCATGTGGCCCTTGGGCTGGACTGTGAGTATCATAGGCCTTCATGTGGCCCTTGGGCCGCTGGGTGGACACGAGGGAGTCTAAACTGTTCCTGGAGGGAAGCACAGCCTACGGCAGGCGATACGGGGCGATACGGGCGATACGGGTGATACGGGGCGATACAGGGCGATACGGGGCGATACGGGGCGATACGGGCGATACGGGGTGATACGGGCGATACGGGGTGATACGGGGCGATACGGGCGATACGGGGCGATACGGGGCGATACCAGACTGGGCTACAGAACGGCTACAAAGAAGAAGAATGAAAACACATATTTGTGCCGATAAAGAAGAAGCAAAAAAAACCCATTCAGAGTGAGCGAGGCGACGTGATTGGTGGAGGCAGAGTAACAGCAGCATTCAGGCTCCTGTACAGAGCAGAAGATGCCCCCACACAGGGACAGGACTTCCCTGCCACAGGACAAGCGGACCGTCCAATCCGGGGAGGAGTCCCGGCGTTACATTGTTTCTATTTGCTGACAATCATCACATCCTCTTCATACAGAAAGACTTCCAACAATCAGATCTTCATTTCCCAACAACTGTCAGAGCAGCGCGGCGCCCCGGCGACATCTTCATACCGCCGACAGTCACACACGGCGGGGAAACGCAGAACACGAGGGCCGGCGATTATATCCCGCAATATACAACCACCCATCCTCCAGTGTACACTCCTAATATACAGGATATACACTCCTAATATACAGGACATACACTCCTAATATACAGGATATACACTCCTAATATACAGGATATACACCCCTAATATACAGGATATAGACTCCTAATATACAGGACATACACTCCTAATATACAGGACATACACCCCTAATATACAGGACATACACTCCTAATATACAGGACATACACTCCTAATATACAGGACATACACCCCTAATATACAGGACATACACTCCTAATATACAGGACATACACCCCTAATATACAGGACATACACTCCTAATATACAGGACATACACTCCTAATATACAGGACATACACCCCTAATATACAGGACATACACTCCTAATATACAGGACATACACCCCTAATATACAGGACATACACTCCTAATATACAGGATATACACTCCTAATATACAGGATATACACTCCTAATATACAGGATATAGACTCCTAATATACAGGATATAGACTCCTAATATACAGGATATACACTCCTAATATACAGAATATAGACTCCTAATATACAGGATATACACTCCTAATATACAGGACATACACCCTAATATACAGGACATACACTCCTAATATACAGGATATACACTCCTAATATACAGGACATACACCCCTAATATACAGGACATACACTCCTAATATACAGGATATACACCCCTAATATACAGGACATACACACCTAATATACAGGATATACACCCCTAATATACAGGATATAGACTCCTAATATACAGGACATACACTCCTAATATACAGGACATACACTCCTAATATACAGGACATACACTCCTAATATACAGGATATACACCCCTAATATACAGGATATACACTCCTAATATACAGGATATACACCCCTAATATACAGGATATACACCCCTAATATACAGGATATACACTCCTAATATACAGGATATACACCCCTAATATACATGATATACACTCCTAATATACAGGATATACACTCCTAATATACAGGACATACACTCCTAATATACATGATATACACTCCTAATATACAGGACATACACTCCTAATATACAGGACATACACTCCTAATATACAGGATATACACCCCTAATATACAGGACATACACTCCTAATATACAGGACATACACTCCTAATATACAGGGATATACACTCCTAATATACAGGACATACACTCCTAATATACAGGATATACACTCCTAATATGCAGGACATACACTCCTAATATACAGGATATACACTCCTAATATGCAGGACATACACTCCTAATATACAGGATATACACTCCTAATATACAGGATATACACTCCTAATATACAGGACATACACTCCTAATATACAGGATATACACTCCTAATATGCAGGACATACACTCCTAATATGCAGGATTATACACTCCTAATATACAGGATACACAATGCTGAGCTACAATCTACAACCAGCCAGCTCCAAACACCCATCCTCCAGTATACACTCCTAATATACAGGATATACAATACTCAGCTACAAAATATACACAATGCTAATATATAATCTACAACCAGCCATCATCCAGTATACACTCTGTACTCTACTAATATACAGGATATACACTCCTAATATACAGGACATACACTCCTAATATACAGGACATACACTCCTAATATACAGGACATACACTCCTAATATACAGGATATAGACTCCTAATATACAGGATACACAATACTCAGCTACAGAATATACACAATGCTAATATATAAGATATACACAATAATGAGCCACAATCTACAACCAGAGACCCTCCACCGAGGCAGCGCCATCCCACCGATCCTCCAGTGTACAGTCCGTACAATACTAATGTACAATACATACCATACTTAGATACCTTTTTTTAAAAAAAACGTACAAGCTATACAGGGGTAGTATAAGTATACAGGGTATACAGGGGTATATACAGGGTATACAGGGGTAGTGTACAGGGTATACAGGGGTAGTGTACAGGGTATACAGGGGTAGTATACAGGGTATACAGGGGTAGTATACAGATATACACAGGGTATACAGGGGTAGTGTACAGGGTATACAGGGGTAGTATACAGATATACACAGGGTATACAGGGGTAGTGTACAGGGTATACAGGGGTAGTATACAGATATACACAGGGTATACAGGGGTGGTGTACAGATATACACAGGGTATACAGGGGTAGTATACAGATATACACAGGGTATACAGGGGTGGTGTACAGATATACACAGGGTATACAGGGGTAGTATACAGATATACACAGGGTATACAGGGGTGGTGTACAGATATACACAGGGTATACAGGGGTAGGATATACACAGGAGCATGTGGAGGGATGCAGAGGATTTATAGGGGTAATGCACAAACATACACAAGGTATACAGGGAGTAGTGTACAGATATAGACAGGGTATGGGGGGGGTAGTGGTCAAATATATATACGCAAGCACAGGTGGGGTGATACAGGGGTAGTGTACAGATATATACAGGGTATACAGGGGTAGTGTACAGATATACACAGGGTATACAGGGGTAGTATACAGGGTATACAGGGGTAGTATACAGGGGTATATACAGGGTATACAGGGGTAGTATACAGGGTATATACAGGGTATATACAGGGTATACAGGGGTAGTATACAGGGTATACAGGGGTGGTGTACAGATACACACAGGGTATACAGGGGTATATACAGGGTATACAGGGGTATATACAGGGGTAGTATACAGGGTATACAGGGGTAGGGTATACAGGGGTATACATACAGGGTATACAGGGGTATATACAGGGTATACAGGGGTAGTATACAGGGTATACAGGGGTACGGGTATACAGGGTATACAGGGGTATATACAGGGGTAGTATACAGGGGGTATACAGGGTATACAGGGGTAGTATACAGGGGTATTATACAGGGGTATATACAGGGGTATATACAGGGTATACAGGGGTATATACAGGGGTATATACAGGGGGTATACAGGGTATACAGGGGTAGTATACAAGGTATACAGGGGTATATACAGGGTATACAGGGGTATATACAGGGGTAGTATACAGGGGTATATTACAGGGGTATATACAGGGTATACAGGGTATACAGGGGTATATACAGGGGTATACATACAGGGGTATACAGGGGTATACAGGGGTATATACAGGGTATACAGGGGTATATACAGGGTATACAGGGGTATATACAGGGGTATACAGGGTATATACAGGGTATACAGGGGTATATATATACAGGGGTATATACAGGGGGTATACAGGGGTATACAGGGGGTATATACAGGGTATACAGGGGTATACAGGGGTATATACAGGGTATGCAGGGGTATATACAGGGGTATATACAGGGGTATATACAGGGTATACAGGGGTATATACAGGGTACAGGGGTATACAGGGGTATATTAGGGTTATACAGGGTATACAGGGGTATATACAGGGGTATACAGGGGTATACAGGGGTATATACAGGGTATACAGGGGTATATACAGGGTATACAGGGGTATATACAGGGTATATACAGGGGTATATACAGGGGTAGTATACAGGGGAAATATACAGGGTATAAGGGGTATATACAGGGTATACAGGGTATATACAGGGTATATACAGGGTATACAGGGGTATATACAGGGTAGTACAGGGGTATATACAGGGGTATATACAGGGGTAGGTGTATATACAGGGTATACAGGGGTATATAGGGTATACAGGGGTATACAGGGGTAGTATACAGGGTACAGGGGTACAGGGTATACAGGGGTAGTATACAGGGGTATATACAGGGGTATACAGGGTATATACAGGGGTATACAGGGGTAGTTATACAGGGGTATATACAGGGTATACAGGGGTATATACAGGGGTACAGGGGTATATACAGGGTATACAGGGGTATATAATATACAGGGGTATATACAGGGGTATACAGGGGTATATACAGGGTATACAGGGGTATATACAGGGGTATACAGGGTATACAGGGGTATATACAGGGTATACAGGGGTATATACAGGGTATACAGGGGTAGTATACAGGGTATACAGGGGTATATACAGGGTATACAGGGGTATATACAGGGTATACAGGGGTATATACAGGGTATACAGGGGTAGTATACAGGGTATACAGGGGTATATACAGGGTATACACAGCCGGTGTAGGGATGTCGGATTTGACATCTGGGATGCCTGTGGTCACCTGTGTGCGGTAACAGCTCATACCGGGCGATAAGGAGAAGAATCCGCACACATCTACTGTACCCCCCCCCCCCCTTCCCAATGTACAGACATGAACCCCGGGATCTGCCCCCCCCCCCCCCCCCATGTCACAGCCGTAGACCGAGGCGCAGCATTCACAGGCTGAGTAGAGGGACCTGTCTTCTATTGTCGGGTCTCTGCGGTGTGCATACAGGGGGGGGGGGGGGCAGAGGTTCCATAGGGATCTATAGGCTCCGCGGGGTTCCATAGGGATCTATAGGCTCCTTACCTTTCATCCAGTCCACCACCTGCTTGGGACTCCACTTGCTGATGGGTTCCATGACCAGAGCCATGATGCTGGGGAGGAGGAGAGGGATCCGGATGGATGGAGGGATGGATGGATGGATGGAGGGATGGGGGGCTCACAGCATGCCCGGCTCTGAGGATGATGCTGGGGAGCGGAGGAGCTGCTCTGTCCCTCCAGGATTCGCCCGCACTGATTCACTAATGTAGAAAATTACATTGGCCCCTCCCCCACTGCCTGCAACACGCCGGAGCCCAGCGAGGGGAATGGTGCAGTACAGGGAGAGGTGTCGGCTCATCTCATGACACCACCGCCAGCCCAGAGCTGCACGACACCCCGACACCGCCGCGATCCTGTGCTACGGGCAGCGCTCCCTGCGGGGGGATCCCGACAATTCACACCACAGGACTGACGGCTGCAGGAGGGGACACTGCTAGAGGGACCCCCCCCATCAGAAATCCTGAACCCCCCCCCCCATCCAGGAGGGGGAGATACAGCATTCCCCCATCACAGATCCTGAACCCCCACCCAGGGGGAGAGATACAGCATTCCCCCATCACAGATCCTGGACCCCCACCCAGGGGGAGATACAGCATTCCCCCATCAGAAATCCTGGACCCCCACCCAGGGGGAGAGATACAGCATTCCCCCCATCACAGATCCTGGACCCCCACCCAGGGGGAGAGATACAGCATTCCCCCATCACAGATCCTGGACCCCCACCCAGGGGGAGATACAGCATTCCCCCATCAGAAATCCTGGACCCCCACCCAGGGGGAGAGATACAGCATTCCCCCATCACAGATCCTGAACCCCCACCCAGGGGGAGATACAGCATTCCCCCCATCAGAAATCCTGGACCCCCACCCAGGGGAGAGATACAGCATTCCCCCATCAGAAATCCTGGACCCCCACCCAGGGGGAGAGATACAGCATTCCCCCATCAGAAATCCTGGACCCCCACCCATCCAGGAGGGGGAGATACAGCATTCCCCCCATCACAGATCCTGAACCCCCACCCAGGGGGAGAGATACAGCATTCCCCCATCAGAAATACTGGACCCCCCCCCCCATCCAGGAGGGGGAGATACAGCACTCCTCCATCACAGATCCTGGACCCCCCACCCAGGGGGAGATACAGCATTTCCCCATCAGAAATCCGGGACCCGACCCACCCAGGGGGAGAGATACAGCATTCCCCCATCACAGATCCTGGACCCCCACCCAGGGGGGAGATACAGCATTCCCCCATCAGAAATCCTGGACCCCCCACCCAGGGGGAGATAAAGCATTCCCCCCATCAGAAATCCTGGACCCCCACACCCAGGGGTAGAGATACAGCACTCCCCCATCACAGATCCTGAACCCCCCCACCCAGGGGGAGAGATACAGCATTCCCCCATCACAGATCCTGAACCCCCACCCAGGGGGAGATACAGCACTCCCCCATCAGAAATCCGGGACCCCCACCCAGGGGGAGAGATACAGCATTCCCCCATCAGAAATCCTGGACCCCCACCCAGGGGGAGAGATACAGCATTCCCCCATCACAGATCCTGGACCCCCACCCAGGGGGAGAGATACAGCACTCCCCCATCACAGATCCTGGACCCCCCACCCAGGGGGAGATACAGCACTCCCCCATCACAGATCCTGAACCCCCACCCAGGGGGAGATTACAGCATTCCCCCATCACATATCCTGGACCCCCCAGCCAGGGGGAGAGATACAGCATTTCCCCCATCAGAAATCCTGGACCCCCCACCCAGGGGAATGGATACAGCATTCCCCCATCAGAAATCCTGGACCCCCACCCAGGGGGAGAGATACAGCACTCCTCCATCACAGATCCTTGACCCCACCCAGGGTGAGAGACACAGCACTCCCCCATCAGAGATCCTGGACCCCCACCCAGGGGGAGAGATACAGCATTCCCCTATCAGAAATCCTGCACCCCCCCATCCAGGAGGGGGAGATACAGCACTCCCCCATCACAGATCCTTGACCCCCACCCAGGGGAATAGATACAGCAGTCCCCTATCAGAAATCCTGCATTCCCCATCCAGGAGGGGGAGATACAGCATTCCCCCATCAGAGATCCTGGACCCCCTCCCAGGGGAGAAATACAGCACACTCCCCCATTACAGATCCTGGACCCCCACCCAGGGAAGATATACAGCATTCCACCATTACAGATCCTGGACCCCCCCCACCCAGGGGGAGAGATACAGCACTCCCCTATCTGAGATCCTGAACCCCCACCCAGGAGGAGATACAGCACTCCCCCATCAGAGATTCTGGACCCCATCTAGGGGAGAGATACAGCATTCCCCTATCTGAGATCCTGTACCCCCACCCAGGGGGAGAGATACATTACTCCCACATCAGAGATCCTGGACCCCCACCCGTGGGGAGAGATACAGCACTCCTCTATCAGAGATCCTGGACCCCAGCAGGGGGAGAGATACAGCATGCCCATCAGAGATCCTGGACCCCCACCCATGGGAGAGATACAGCACTCCCTCATCTTAGATACTGGCCCCCTCACTTTTAGAAACTGAGAGTCCCCCTTACTGGAGATGCAGCACTCCCCCACCATAAATCTTGGACACACCCCACCACCAGGGACAGGGAGCCCCCCCCCCCTTACTAAAGCTACAGCACTCCCCATCAGAGACCCCAGACCCCCACCAAGGGAGCCCCTCTTACTGAAGACACAGCACCCTTCCCCGAATATAGATTTCCTGGACCCCCACTATCTGGAACAGGGAGCCCCCGTACTGGATATACAGCACTCCTCTATAATAGATACTGGAGCCCCACCATCAGAAAACAGGGAGCCCCCCCCCCCCCCCCCCCACACACACACACCGCTTACTGGAGATAAAGCACTCCCCATCAGAGAACCTGGACCCCCACCCAGAGAGAGAGCTACAGCACTCCCCATCATAGATCCTGGACCCCACCCAGAGTGTCCCCTTTACTGGATATACAGTGCTACCCCATCATAGATCGTGGACCCCCACCATCAGGAACAAGGAGTCATTTTACTGGAGATACAGCACCATGCCATCAGAGATCCTGGGACCCCCACCATCGCAGGATATACAGGGGGGTAGTGTACAGCTATACACAGGATATACAGGGGTAGTATACAGATATATACAGGGTATATACAGGGGTAGTGTACAGATATACACAGGGTATACAGGGGTAGTGTACAGGGTATACAGGGGTAGTGTACAGGGTATACAGGGGTAGTGTACAGATATACACAGGGTATACAGGGGTAGTGTACAGGGTATACAGGGGTGGTATACAGATATACACGGAGTATACAGGGGTAGTGTACAGATATACACAGGGTATACAGGGGTAGTGTACAGGGTATACAGGGGTAGTATACAGGGTATATACAGGGGTAGTGTACAGATATACACAGGGTATACAGGGGTAGTGTACAGATATATACAGGGGTATACAGGGGTAGTGTACAGATATACACAGGGTATTAATAACAGGGGTAGTGTACAGATATATACAGGGTATACAGGGGTAGTGTACAGATATACACAGGGTATACAGGGGTAGTGTACAGATATACACAGGGTATACAGGGGTAGTGTACAGGGTATACCAGGATAGTATAGAGATATAACACAGGGTATAACACGGGGTAGTGTACAGGGTATACAGGGGTAGTGTACAGATATATACACAGGGTATACAGGGGTAGTGTACAGATATACACAGGGTATACAGGGGTAGTGTACAGATATACACAGGGTAAACAGGGGTAGTGTACAGATATACACAGGGTATACAGGGGTAGTGTACAGGGTATACCAGGATAGTATAGAGATATACACAGGGTATACAGGGGTAGTGTACAGGGTATACAGGGGTAGTGTACAGATATACACAGGGTATACAGGGGTAGTGTACAGGGTATACAGGGGTAGTGTACAGATATACACAGGGTATACAGGGGTAGTGTACAGATATACACAGGGTATACAGGGGTAGTGTACAGATATACACAAGGTATACAGGGGTAGTATACAGGGTATACAGGGGTGGTGTACAGATATACACAAGGTATACAGGGGGTAGTGTACAGATATACACAGGGGTATACAGGGGTAGTGTACAGATATTACACAAGGTATACAGGGGTAGTGTACAGATATACACAGGGTATAGGGGTAGTGTACAGATATACACAGGGTATACAGGGGTAGTGTACAGGGTATATACCAGGATAGTATAGAGATATACACAGGGTATGCAGGGAAGTACAGATATACAAAGGATACTTGTGCTATAAAACACCAATATAAAAGTTTGTACTGAATATATACTGCTGCATATTGATTGATAAATCTGGCCAACGATAAACATTTATATGAAGTGTGTCTGGTAAGTAGAAAACACAATTAAATATTCAATACTGCTGACATATACACAGTTTATATATATATATATTTACACACACACTGGTTGCTGCATACAGAATACTATATATATATATCAGGGGCGGACTGACCATTGGGGAACTCGGGCACTGCCCAAGGGCCCGGGGTCAGTAGGGGGCCCCATGAGATGCCCCTGGTACCTTTTTCATAGGCTTTTTTTGAGTTTGGGCAAGGAGACACAGGGGCTCCATGATCCCCTATTGCCCGGGGCCCCATGAGTTGTCAGTCCGCCCCTGATATATATATATATATAAACTGTGTATGTGCCAGTATTGAATACTTGATATATATATATAGTATTCTATATGCAGCAACCAGTGTATATATATTTATATATATATATATATTATATAGTTATTCTGTATGCAGCAACCAGTGTATATATATATATATATATAGTTTTCTGTATGCAGCAACCAGTGTATATATATTATATATAGTATTCTGTATGCAGCAACCAGTGTATATATATATATATATTATATTCTGTATGCAGCAAGCAACCAGTGTATATATATATATATAGTATTCTGTATGCAGCAACCAGTGTATATATATATATATAGGTATTCTGTATGCAGCAACCAGTGTATATATATTATTATAGTATTCTGTATGCAGCAACCAGTGTATATATATATATATAGTATTCTGTATGCAGCAACCAGTGTTATATATATATATATATAGTATTCTGTATGCAGCAACCAGTGTTTTTTTTTTAAATATATATTATATATAGTATTGTCTGTATGCAGCAACCAGTGTATATATATATATATATATAGTATTCTGTATGCAGCAACCAGTGTATATATAATTATATATAGTATTCTATATGCAGCAACCAGTGTATCTATATTTATATATGTATTCTGTATGCAGCAACCAGTGTATATAATTATATATTAGTATTCTGTATTTAGCAACCAGGTATATATTTATATAGTATTCTGTATGCAGCAACCAGTGTATATATATATATATAGTTTTTCTTATGCAGCAATGTTGTATATATATATATAGTATTTCTGTATGCAGCAACCAGTTTTATAATATATATATATTGTATTCTTATTGCAGCAACCAGTTATATATATTATATATAGTAGTCTGTATGCAGCAACCAGTGTATACTTATATATATATATATCTAGTTCTATATGCAGCAACCAGTGTAATATATATTTTATATAGAATATTAATTGTATGCAGCAACCAGTGTTTATATTATATATATAGTATTCTGTATGCAGCAACCAGTTGTATATATATATATAGTTTTGTGTATGCAGCAACCAGTTATGTATATATATATGTAGTATTTTATATGCAGCAACCAGTGTATAATATATATATTATAGTATTTGTATGCAGCAACCAGTGTATATATTTATATTAGTCTGTATGCAAGCAACCAGTGTTATATATATTATAGTTCTGTATGCAGCAACCAGTGTATATATATATATATATTTCTTATGCAAAACAACCAGTGTATTATATATATATAATAGTATTCTGTACGCAACAACCAGTGTATATATATATATAGTATTCTGTATGCAGCAAACCAGTGTATATATATATATATAGTATTCTATTTGCAGCAACCAGTTTTTATATATATATATATATAGTCTGTATGCAGCAACCAGTGTATATATATATATTAGTATTCTGTATGCAGCAACCAGTGTATATATATTATATATATATTTTATTTTTGTATTCTGTATGCAGCAACCAGTGTATATTTTTTATATATTTCTGTATGCAGCAACCAGATATATAATATATATATATAGTATTCTATATGCAGCAACCAGTGTATATATATATATATATAGTATTCTGTATGCAGCAACCAGTGTATTTATATATATATTTTTATTCTGTATGCAGCAACCAGTGTATATATATATATAGTCTGTATGCAGCAACCAGTGTATATATATTATATATATACAAATATTTCTGTATGCAGCAACCAGTGTATATATATATATTATAGTATTCTGTATGCAGCAACCAGTGTATATATATTTTATTATATAGTAATTCTGTATGCAGCAACCAGTGTATATATATTATATAGTATTCTGTATGCAGCAACCAGTGTATATATATATATATAGTATTTCTGTATGCAGCAACCAGTGTATATATATATATATAGTTCTATATGCAGCAACCAAGTTATATTTTATATAGGTATATATCTTTGTACAGATTTATACATAGCTTTTTTATATTCATACAGAACAGGGTGCACACAGTGAATCACATCCAGTATATCACATGCACAATATCTGCATTGATTAAAACAGCTATAAAATATACAAGCTCAGGATATTTCCTATTGAACCCTCTGCTGGTGTATCCCATTGCAATGGTCCAGATTTGCCTTTCCATTGCACACATCATGTTATTCTCTCCCTGATCCATGCAGCTCTGCTTTTGTTATTCCATTCAGGACTTCGCTTTTTCTCCATCACTAGCTCTCTTTTCATGGCTGCTTTTTTTGCCATCTTGCAGCTCGCTGCGTGCAGCACCATTTTTTCCAATCTGCTCAGCGATCCAAATATATTTACATTTAGAAAGGGTGGAGGATGCTGAGCAGGAGATTGCCACACAGCCGTCAGCCAATAGCAAGCAGCCGAGGATACTATTATGATGTTGCAGGTATCCAATGACGAGGGGGTGGCATTATCACCTGATGCAGGCTTGTGTCACCACCATAGAACTGGGCACCATGTCAGGTATTTCCCCCAGACCTCTGCAACTGCACAGCTGCCTCCTGCCACCCCCATCCAGCAGCTGTGCTCTGCCTATGGTGCTTGTCCTGGCAGAGAGGAGGATGGTGGTGATGATAGTAGAGGTGATGACTGCAGTGATGGTGGTGCTGATATTAGTGATGGTGGTGCTGATATTAGTGATGGTGGTGCTGATATTAGTGATGGTGGTGGTGCTGGAGATGGTGGTAATGATGATTGCAGTGATGATGATGGTGCTGGAGATGATGGTGGTGATGGATTGCAGTGATGGTTGGTGGTGCTGGAGATGATGGTGGTTGATGATATTAGTGATGGGGTGATGGAGATGATGGTGATGATGATATTAGTGATGGTGGTGGTGCTGGAGATGGTGGTGGTGATGATATTAGTGATGGATTTGGTTTTCCTGGTGATGGAGTGATGGTAATGATGACTGCAGTGATGGTGGTGCTGCTGGAGATGATGGTGGTGATGATTGCAGTGATGAATGGTGCTGCTGGAGTTGATGGGGTGATGATTGCAGTGATGGTGGTGGTGCTGGAGATGATGGTAATGATGATTGCAGTGATTGGTGGTGCTGGAGATGATGGTGGTGGTGTATTAGTGAGGTGGTGGTGCTGGAGATGGTGGTAATGATGACTGCAGTGATGATGGTCATGGTGCTGGAGATGATGGTGGTGATGATAATTAGTGATGGTGGTGATGGAGATGATGGTAATGATGATTGCAGTGATGGTGGTGCTTATGGAGATGGTGGTGGTGATGATTGCAGTGATGGTGGGGGGCTGGGGATGGTGGTGTGGTTATGATGGTAGTGAATATTGCAGTGATGGTGGTGGAGCTGGGATGATGGTGGTTGTGATGATGGTAATGATGATTGATTTGATGGTGGTGGTGGTGCTGGAGATAATGGTAATGATGATTGCAGTGATGGTTGGATGGTTTTGCTGCAGATAATGGTAATTGATGATTGCAGTGATGGGGTGGGGTGCTGGCGTATGATTGGGAGGGTTGGTGATGATTGGTGGGGGGGTGGGATGATGTTTGGGGATTACAGGGGGTGGTGGGTGTTGAAGATGGGATGATAATGGGTGGGGTGGGTGGTGGTGATGATTGAGTTTTGGGGTGTTGGTGGTTTGAATTGTTGCAGTTGATTTTTGGTGGGTGTGTTTGGATTGGAATGGGGGTGGGAATGGGTAAGGTTATGGGTTACAAAGGTGGGGGGTTTTGGGGGGTGGTTGGGGGGGTGGTTGGTAATGGATTAAGGGAGTTTTTTTGGGGGTGGGGGGTTGGGGGGGGGGGGGTTGGTTGGGTTTGGGTGGGGTGGGTGGGGTGTGTGTGTGTGTGATGGTGTTGTTTGTGTGGGATGGGGGGGTTTATGATTGAACAATGTGATGGGGTGTGAATGGTAGTGGAAAAGGGGTGGTGTGATGGTGGGGGGGTGGTGGGATTGATTTGGGGGGGGGGGTAATGGTATGGTGGTGGGGTGGGGCATGTGAGGATGAAAGGTGTGTGAGAGGGGTGAGTAGGGAGGTGGGGGGGGGAGATAGGGGTAAGGGGTTGGCAATGACTGCAGTGGGCATTTAATTAAATGATGGGGTATGGGTGGATGATTGAAAGTGATGGTGGTGGTGTGCTGGAGATGATGGTGGTGTGTGATGATTGCTAACTGGTGATGATGGTGGTAAATTGGTGTGATGAAATGGTTGTGATGCTGGTGGTAATGAGCCAAATGTGATGTGGTGGTGCTTGGAGTGGGGTGTGTTGGTGGGGGAGTTGGGGGTGAGTCTGGAGTGGGCACAGAGACAAATTGCCCCTAGTTATCCCGGGTCATCTCAGACTCCTCACATTGCATACATGCGCTGCTGTTGTTTGTGCCGAGAGCTGCAGGTGACGGTTCCCGACCACCTGATTTGCTGTGACAGCCTATTGATTGGATATATCGCAGTGGGTCACTGTACAGCCGCAAACAACCCGCGTTGTTCTCTCCACGTGACAGGAGAACAATACACATTGTTATTACATGGAAGAGATACAACAAAGTATACAGAAGATATAATACATCCCGATGTCTTTGGGCTCCTTACTGGAGGAAAAATTTGTAAACAAAAAAGTGAAAAAAAAAAGAATGAAGTAACAAAAATTAATCTATGAAAAAAATAAAGATAAAATCAGCAGATCAGGGATTGATCAGGGTCAGGGTTAGTGTCAGGGTCAGGGTCAGGGTCAGGGGTCAAAAGGTCAAGTGTATTTTAGATATGAATTTGAAAAAAAAAATGATTTAAAGTATAAACTAAAGGCAAAGCCGTAATTTTTTTGCTTAGTTTTGGGGGGAGTGCAGTGGGGATTAGGAATGTTCATCCACGGTTTGTATTGCTGTCAGCGCCCCCTAGTGATGGGCTGGATGAGGTCGAACGTAAGTTGCCCCCGAGAATCGACCGTTTGTGAGTGTTCTCCTGACGATACAGGAAAGATGTAAGGGCGTTCGGAGGTGGCCCACAATGCACTGCGCTCTCACAGTGCATCGTGATGTGTGGGCCAAAGCATTGCACCTGACCACAAAGGTCATTATGAAGGGCTTACCTGTGAAATGAAGCCTTCCAGGCAGAGCGCTGTCAGCCCAGATGCCTTCTGATGGCATTTCTGCATGCATGTTTGTTATGCTTTCCTCCATGACACCAATAATGGGGACTATTTCCTCCCACTGACATAACCAATGATGGGGACTAATTCCTCCCACTGACACCAATGATGAGGGCACTATACCTCCCACTGACACCAATGATGGGCAACTATTCCTACCACTTACACCAGTGATCGGGGCACTATTCCCTCCCACTGACAACCAATGATGGGGCACTATTCCTCCCACTGACACCAATGATGGGGCACTATTCCTCCCACTGACACCAATGATGGGGAACTATTCCTCCCACCTGACACCAATTGATGGGGCACTATTCCTCCCACTGACACCAATGTAATTGGGCACTATTCCTCCCACTGACACCAATGATGGGGCACTATTTCCTCCCACTGACACCACGATGGGCACTATTTCCTCCCACTGACACCAATGAGGGGCACTATTCCTCCCACTGACACCAATAATTGGGCACTATTCCTCCCACTTGACACCAATGATGGGGCACACTATTCCTCCCACTGATACCAATGATGGGGCAAGAGAGCGATATCTCCCACAGACATGACACGAATGATGGGACACTATTCCTCCCACTGACACCAATGATGGGGCACTATTACTCCCAGCGGACACTAAATATTAATTCCTTCCACTGACACAATGATGGGAACTATTCCTGCCACCACTGACACCAACGATGGGGCACTATTTCTCCCACTGACACCAATGATGGGGATATTTACCTGCCCACTGACACCAATGATGGGGGACACTATTCCTCCCACTGAGGCAACAACACTCAGCCATTTGGCACTTGATACAATGTGGGGGGGGGGGGGGGTAGGGGCACTATTCCTGGAACACTGATACACAAGATATGGGGGCCTATTCCTCCCACTGACACGAAATGGATGGGACATATTCCTCTCACTGATGATCAACCAATGATGGGGCACTATTCCTCCCACTGACACCAATGATGGGGCGGAAATATGTTCCTCCCACTGACACCAATGATGGGGCACTATTCCTCCCACTGACACCAATGTAATGGGACACTATTCCTCCCACTGACACCAATGATGGGGCACTATTCCTCCCACTGACAACCAAATGATGGGACACTATTCCTCCCACTGACTTCCAATGATGGGGCACTATTCCTCCCACTGACACCAATGATGGGGGAACTATAAAGTCCTCCCACTGACACCAATGATGGGACACTATTCCTCACCACTGATCCAATGATGGGGGCACTATTCCTCCCACTGACACCAATGATGGGCACTATTCTCCCACTGACACCAATGATGGGGCACTATTCCCCCCCCCCCTAATACCAATGATGGGGCACTATTCCTCCCACTGACACCCAATGATGGAGCACTATTCCTCCCACTGACACCAAAGATGGAGCACTATTTCTCCCACTTGATCCAACCCAATGATGGGGCACTAATTACCCCTCCACTGACACCAAGGATGGGGGGCACTATTCCTCCCACACTGACTAAACCAATGATGGGGAATAAGGACCTCCACTGACACCAACTGATGGGCACTATTCCTCTCACTGATACCAACGATGGGGCACTATTCCTCCCACTGACACCAATGATGGGGCAATATTCCTCCCACTGACACCAATGATGGGGCACTATTCCTCCCCAAGCTTGACACCAATGAATGGGACATCTATATTCCTCCCACTGACACCAATGATGTGCACTAATTCCTCCCACTGACACCAATGATGGACACTATTCCTCCACTGACAACCAATGATGGGCACTATTCCTCCCCACTGATACAACCAAGGATGGGGAACCTATTCCTCCCACTGACACCAATGATGGGCACTATTCCTCCCACTGATACCAATGATGTGCACTATTCCTCCCCACTGACACCAATGATGTTGGGCACTATTCCTCCCACTGACACCAATGATGGGCACTATTACCCCCCCCCCCTAATACCAATGAAGGGCGCACTATTCCTCCCACTGACACCAATGACATGGCGAACTATTCCTCCCACTGACACCATGATGGAGGTTGAGCACTAATTTCTCCCACTGATACCAAATGATGGGCACTATTCCTCCCCACTGACACCAATGGATGGGGCACTATTTCCTCCCACTGACACCAAGGATGGGGCACTATTCCTCCCACTGACACCAATGATGGGGCACTATTCCTCCCACTGACAACTCACCCCAATGATAGGGGCACCACTATTTCTTCCCACTGATACCAATGACGGGGCGCAGTATTTCCCCCACTGACACCATCCTCAATGATAGGGCACTATTCCTCCCACTGAAACCACCCAATGATGGGGCAAAACAATCCTCCCACTGACACCAACGATGGGGCACTATTCCTCCCATACAACCAATGATGGGGAACTATTCCTGCCACTGACACCAATGATGGGACAACTATTCCTCCCACTGACACCCAATGACTTGGGGGCACTATTCCCTCCCATGACACCAATGATAGGCACTTATTCCTTCCCACTGACACCAATGATGGGGAACTATTCCTGCCACTGACACCAACGATGGGAACACATTCCTCCCACTGATACAATGATCAGGGCACTATTCCTCTCACTGATACCAAGCGATGGGGCACTATTCCTCCCCTGACACCAATGGATGGGGCAATATTCCTCCCACTGACACCAATGAGGGGGGCACTATTCCCTCCCACTGACACCAATGATGGGACACTATTCCCACCCACTGACACCAATGATGGGGCACTATCCTCCCACTGACACCAATGATAGAGGGACAACTATTCCTCCCACTGACACCAATGATTGGGCAACTATTCCTCCCACTGACACCAATGATGGGGAACTAATCCCCCCCACTGACACCAATGATGGTGCACTATTCCTCCCACTGACACCAATGATGGGGCACTATTCCTCCCACTGACACCAATGATGGGGCACTATTACCCCCCCCCCCTAATACCAATGATATCTGGGGCACTATTCCTCCCACTGACACCAATGATGGAGCACTATTCCTCCCACTGACACCAATGATGGAGCACTATTTTCTCCCACTGATACCAGAATGATGGGGCACAATTCCTCCCACTGGACACCAAGGATGGGGCACTATTCCTCCCACTGACACCAAGGATGGGGCACTATTCCTCCCACTGACACCAATGATGGGGCACTATTCCTCCCATGACACCAGTGATGGGACACTATTCCTCCCACTGACACCAATGATGGGGCACTATTCCTCCCACTGACACCAATGATGGGGACACTATTTCCTCCCACTGATACCAATGACGGGGCACTATTCCCTCCCACCTGACACCAATGATAGGGCACTATTCTTCCCACTGATACCAATGTTATGGGGCACGCTTATTCCTCCACACTGACACCAATGATGGGGCACTATTCCTCCCACTGACACCAATGATGGGGCACTATTCCTCCCACTGACACCAAATGATGGGGCACTATTCCTCCCACTTACACAAATGATGGGGAACTATTCCTGCCACTGACACCAATGAATGGGACACTATTCCTCCCCCACATGACACCAATGATGGGGCACTATTCCTCTCACTGATACCAACAATGGGCACTATTCCTCCCACTGACACCAATGATGGGGGCACTATTCCTCCCACTGACACCAACGATGGGGGCACTATTCCTCCCACTGACACCAATGATGGGGCACTATTCCCCCCACTGACACCAATGATGGGGCACTATTCCTCCCACTGACACCAATCAATGGGGCACTATTCCTCCCACTGACACCAATGGATGGGACACTATTCCTCCCACTGACACCAATGATGGGGCAACTATTCCTCCCACTGACACCAATGATGGGACACTATTCCTCCCACTGACACCAATGGATGGGGCACTAGCCCTCCCACTGACACCAATGAGTGGGACACTATTCCTCCCACTCTGACACCAATGATGGGGCACTATTCCTCCCACTGACACCAATGATGGGACACTATTCCTCCCACTGACACCAATGGATGGTGCACTATTCCTCCCACTGTACCAATGATGGTGCACTATTCCTCCCACTGACACCAATGAGGCTGGCACTATTCCTCCCACTGACACCAATGATGGGAACTATTCCTCCCACTGACACCAATGATGGGGCACTATTCCTCCCACTGACACCAATGATTGGGCACTATTACCCCCCCCAATACCAATGATGGGGCACTATTCCTCCCACTGACACCAATGATGGAGCACTATTCCTCCCACTGATACCAATGATGGGGCACTATTCCTCCCACTGACACCAATGATGGGGCACTATTCCTCCCACTGACACCAATGATGGGGCACTATTCCTCCCACTGACACCAATGATAGGGCACTATTCTTCCCACTGATACCAATAACGGGGCACTATTCCTCCCACTGACACCAATGATGTGGCACTATTCCTCCCACTGACACCAATGATGTGGCATTGTTTACTCACACTGACACCAATGATGGGGCACTATTCCCTCCCTCTGACACCAATGATGGGGCACTATTCCTCCCTCTGACACCAATGATGGGGCATTACTCACACTGACTCCAGGACATTCTCTTCTCCCACTGGCCACAGTCCGGCCCCCCTAAAGTATGAAGGACAGTAAACCGGCCCTTTGTTTAGAACGTTTGGAGACCCCTGACCTAATCCTATCATGTAGGCACCTCCAGGAGGACTTACCAACAGACATGGAATAGGTGACACCTAGGGGGCGCACAACGGGAGTACAGTCCTCAGCATGACGTTGTTTTGTGCTGATTATGTCAACATCCTCTTAGAGTCTCTGGGTCTAGAAGGAGGGCGGAGTTGAAGCAGTCGGAGCCGGTTTGGGATCAGAGACTCCAAATCTGTATCCTGGTCCTCCTGTTCCCAGAGTCTTTGTGTTTTGGGGAGACATGGACTTGAATCCGAAGTAAACTATTCCAAAGGTCCCCCCCAGGCACCCACCAAAGAATAGAGCCCCCTCAGATGCCAGGGCCATGGTCAGTAGGCAAGAGGCTAGCTTGCAGTCCCCTCCAAAAGCCCCCGTCCTGGTTGGGTCTGTCACAAAACATCGAGAAGCAGTAGGTGGATCTAAGGAGTGGCTGGTCTGGACTCTCAGAGGATCTTGGCCAATCCCCAACAGGAGGCTTAGCAAGGGGCCAGGATGACCTTTAAGAGAAACTGAGTCTGCTCAGCAGGAGAGGAGTTCGGGTGGAAATTGTAGATGGAGTGAAGCTGGAGAGAGGAGCCTGGGAGGCGGCCCAGATGGAGATGGAGTGAGGCTGGAGAGCCAACTCATATGCCAGGGCCATGGTCAGTAGGCAAGAGGCTAGCTTGCAATCCCCTCCAAAAGCCCCCGTCCCAGTTGGGTCTGTCAGAAAAGGAGTAGAAGCAATGGGTGGATCTAAGGAGTGGCTGGTCTGTACTTTCAGAGGATCTTGGCCAATCCCCAACAGGAGGCTTGGCAAGGGGCCAGGACGACCTTTAAGAGTAACTGAGTCTGCTCAGCAGGAGAGGAGATCGGGTGGATGTTGTAGATGGATTGAAGCTGGAGAGCCCCCTCAGATGCCAGGGCCATGGTCAGTAGGCAAGAGGCTGGCTTGCAGTCCTCTCCAAAAGCCCCCGTCCTGGTTGGGTCTGTCACAAAACATCGAGAAGCAGTAGTGGATCTAAGGAGTGGCTGGTCTGGACTCTCAGAGGATCTTGGCCAATCCCCAACAGGAGGCTTAGCAAGGGGCCAGGACGACCTTTAAGAGTAACTGAGTCTGCTCAGCAGGAGAGGAGATCGGGTGGAAATTGTAGATGGAGTGAAGCTGGAGAGAGGAGCCTGGGAGGCGGCCCAGATGGAGATGGAGTGAGGCTGGAGAGCCAACTCATATACCAGGGCCATGGTCAGTAGGCAAGAGGCTGGCTTGCAGTCCTCTCCAAAAGCCCCCGTCCCAGTTGGGTCTGTCACAAAACGTTGAGCAGGAAAGGAGTTCGGGGGGATGTTGTAGATGGAGTGAAGCTGGAGAGAGGAGCCTGGGAGGGAGCCAAGATGGAGCTGGAGTGATGCTGGAGAGCCCCCTCAGATGCCAGGTCCCCTCCAAAAGCCCCCGTCTGGGTTGGGTCTGTCAGAAAACGAGTAAAAGCAGTGGGTGGATATAAGGAGTGGCTGGTCTGTACTTTCTAGGGATCTTGGCCAATCCCCAACAGGAGGCTTGGAAAGGGGCCAGGACGACCTTTATGAGTAACTGAGGCTGCTCAGCAGGAGAGGAGATTGAGTGGATGTCGTAGATGGAGTGAAGCTGGAGAGAGAGGAGCCTAGGAGGAGGCCCAGATGGAGTGAGGCTGGAGAGCCCCCCCCTCAGATGCCAGGGCCATGGTCAGTAGGCAAGAGGCTGGCTTGCAGTCCCCTCCAAAAGCCCCCGTCCCGGTTGGGTCTGTCAAAAAACATCGAGAATCAATGAGTGGATCTAAGGAGTGGCTGGTCTGGACTCTCAGAGGATCTTGGCCAATCCCCAACAGGAGGCTTGGCAAGGGGCCAGGACGACCTTTAAGAGTAACTGAGCCTGCTCAGGAGGAGAGGAGTTCGGGTGGAAGTTGTAGATGGAGTGAGGCTGGAGAGAGGAGCCTGGGAGGGGGCCCAGATGGAGAGGGCTCACCTACAGGCAGTGGAGGTTGGAAGGAGGAAGCGCACACCTTCATCAGCCCCCAGACTCAGGACCACCTGTGTAGCCGGAAAGGAGCGGCCCCAGTTAAAAGGCCTAGTAGCAGCCATCGACCCACCGGCAGCAAGGAGAAGGACTGGTGAGTAGACCTGCACCCCCCATGGGCTAGATAGGGGAAGGAGGCACTCTAGTGGGAACCTGGATTAGCCTGCCACCCAGACACCAGATCCCCTGCCCGTGGATTCACCCAGAACAGCTGGATAGGGGGCGTCTAGGGTCTGGGGTGGTCCTACAGAGAATGCTGGCTAGCTTGCCAGAAGAGACCTTTGTCCACAGTCCAGGACGTTGTCCTCGGTTTCTTAGTTCCATCGGGCATCCCGTACACCCCTTACCCCATCCAACTCGGAATTCCCCTGATAAAGATCCAAAAAAACAAGTTCAAGGACTGACTGCTGACTCCTGAATGCAAATCGGTGTGGAAATGCGTGCTGCCTGGCTGTGCAGGACTATAGGGGGACCCAAAGCTTCAGCAACTCCTAAGGGGCAGAGCTACCCCTAATGGCAGGTAATGACCTGGTGTGGGGCTACATCTCATCTTGTCCTCTTACCCCCCCCCCCCCCCCGAGCGCTCTCCTCTTGTCATCTTACCCCCCCCGAGCGCTCTCATCTTGTCATCTTAACCCCCCCGAAAACTCTCATCTTGTCATCTTACCACCCCCCCCCCCCCCGAGCACTCTTATCTAGTCATCTTACCCCCCCCGAGCACTCTCATCTAGTCATCTTACTTCACCCCCCAAGCATTCTCATCTTGCCATTTTACCTCCCCCCCCCCCCCCAAGCGCTCTCATCTTGTCATCTTACCCCCCCCCCGAGCACTCTCATCTAGTCATCTTACTTCCCCCCCCCGAGTGCTCTCATCTAGTCATCTTACCCCCCCCCCTCGAGCACTCTCATCTTGTCATTTTACCCCCCCCCCGAGCGCTCTCATCTTGTGATCTTACCCCCCCGAGCGCTCTCATCTTGTCTTCTTACCCCCCCCCCCCCGAGCACTCTCATCTTGTCATCTTACCCCCCCCCCAGCGCTCTCATCCTGTCATCTTCCCCCCCCATCTCCCCGAGCGCTCTCATCTTGTGATCTTACCCCCCCCCCCCCCGAGCGCTCTCATTTTGTCATCTTACCCCTACCCCCCCCCCGAGCGCTCTCATCTTGTCATTTTACCCCCCCCCCAGCACTCTCATCTGCTCATCTTCCCCCCCCCTCGAGCGCTCTCATCTTTCATCTTAACCCCCCCCCCCGAGCGCTCTCATATTGTCATCTTACTCCCCCCCCCCCGCTGAGCACTCTCATCTTGTCATCTTACCGACCCCCCCCCCCAAGCGCTCTCATCTTGTCATCTTACCCCCCCCGAGCACTCTCATCTAGTCATCTTACTTCCCCCCCCCCCGAGTGCTCTCATGCTCTCATCTAGTCATACCCTTACCCCCCCCCCGAGCACTCTCATCTTGTCATCTATCCACCCCCCCCCCGAGCGCTCTCATCTTGTGATCTTACCCCCCCCCCCGAGCGCTCTCATCTTGTCATCTTACCCCCCCCACCCAGCGCTCTCATCTTATCTTAGCCCCCCCCCCCCCCCCCCCGAGCACTCTCATCTGGTAATCTCACTCCCCCCCATCTAGGTCATCTTCCCAGCGCTCTCATCTTGTCATCTCATCTTCTTATCTTACCCCCCCCCCCCCCGAGCGCTCTCATCTTGTCATCTGATCATCTAACCCCCCCCCGTGAACTCTAATCCTGTTACCCCCCATCTCTCTCCTCCCCCCCCGAGCACTCTATCTCATCTTGAGCGCTCTCATCTTGTCATCTTACCCCCCCCCCCCGAGCGCTCTCATCTTGTCATCTCACTCCCCCCCCCCCCCGAGCGCTCCCATCTTGTCATCTTGTACTTAGCGCTCTCTCCCCCCCCCCCCGAGCGCTCTCATCTTGTCATCTACTTCCCCCTCCCCCTCCTCTCCCTTGTCCCCCCCCTGAGCGCTCTCATCTTGTCGACTTATTTAACCCCCCCCCCCTCCATCTTACCCCCCCCCCGAGCGCTCTCATCTTGTCATCTTACCCCCCCTGAGCTCTTACCCCCCCCCCCCGAGCACTCCTCATCTTGTCATCTCTCACCCCCCCCCGAGCGCTCTCATCTTGTCGACTTACTCCCCCCCGAGCTTCTCATCGCATCTTACCCCTCAGCTCTCTCATCTTGTCATCTTCATCTTCATCTTACTCCCCCCCCCCCCCCCCCGAGCGCTCTCATCTTGTCAATTACCCCCCCCCCAGTCATCTTGTCCCCCCCCCCCCGAGCGCTCATCATCTTGTCATCTTCACCCCCCCCGAGCGCTCTCATCTTGTCATCTTACCCCCCCCGAGCTCTCTCTCTCCGACGTCATCTCGTCATCTCCCCCCCCCTGAGCGCTCTTCATCTTGTCATCTTAGCGCTCCCCCCCTTAACCCCCCCCCCCCGAGCGCTCTCATCTTGTCATCTTACCCCCCCCCCCCCCCCGAGCGCTCTCCTCTTGTCATCTCACTCCCCCCCCGAGCGCTCTCATCTTGTCATCTTACCCCCCGAGCGCTCTCATCTTGTCATCTTACCCCCCCCCCCCCGAGCGCTCTCATCTTGTCATCTTAGCTCTTACCTCCCCCCCCCCGAGCGCTCTCATCTTGTCATCTTACCCCCCCCCGAGCGCTCTCATCTTGTCATCTTACCCCCCCCCCCGAGCGCTCTCCTCTTGTCATCTTCACACCCCCCCCGAGCGCTCTCAATCTTGTCATCTTGTCATCTTACCCCCCCCCAAGCGCTCTCATCTTGTCATCTTACACCCCCCCCCCCGAGTCGACTTTGCTCTCATCTTGTCATCTTATGTCACCCCCCCCCCCGAGCGCTCTCATCTTGTCATCATCTTACCCCCCCCGAGCGCTCTCAGTCTTGCCTCTTGTCATCTCACTCCCACCCCCCGAGCGCTCTCATCTTGTCATCTTACCCCCCCCAAGCGCTCTCATCTTGTCATCTTACCCCCCTGCTGAGCGCTCTCATCTTGTCATCTTACCCCCCCCCCGAGCGCTCTCATCTTGTCATCTTACCCCCCCCCTGAGCACGCTCTCATCTTGTCATCTTACTTCTCCCCCCCCCGAGCGCTCTCATCTTGTCATCTTACCTCCCCCTGAGCACTCTCATCTTGTCATCTTACTCTCCCCCCCCCCAGCGCTCTCATCTTGTCATCTTACCCCCCCCTGAGCACTCTCATCTGGTAATCTCCCCCCCCCCGAGCACTCTCATCTTGTCATCTTATTCCCCCCCCCCCCCCGAGCACTCTCACTGGTCATCTTACCCCCCCCCCCGAGCGCTCTCATCTTCTTATCTTAGCCCCCCCGAGCGCTCTCATCTGGTCATCCCCCCCCCCCCCAGCGCTCTCATCTTGTCTTCTTGCCACCCCCCCCCCCTTCCCGAGCACTCACATCTTGTCATCTCACTCCCCCATCCCCCCCCCCCCCCGAGCGCTCTCAGCTTGTCATCTCACTCCCCCATCCCCCCCCCCCCCCAGTGCTCTCATCTTCCTCTTACCCCCTCCCAGCGCTCTCATCTTATCTTAGCCCCCCCCTGAGCGTTCTCATCATGTCATCTTACCCCCCCGAGCACTCTCATCTGGTAATCTCACCCCCTCCCAGCGCACTCATCTTCTTATCTTAGCCCCCCCCGAGCGCTCTCATCTGATCATCTAACCCCCCCCCCCCGTGAACTCTAATCCTGTCATCTCACTCCCCCCCCCCGAGCATTCTCATCTTGTCATCTTACTTTACCCCCGAGCGCTCCCATCTTGTCATCTTACCCCCCTGAGCGCTCTCATCTTGTCATCTTACCCCCCCCGAGCGCTCTCATCTTGTCGACTTACCCCCCCCTCCCGAGCGCTCTTATCTTGTCATCTTACCCCCCCCCCCCGAGCTCTCTCCTCTTGTCATCTCACTCCCCCCTGAGCGCTCTCATCTTGTCATCTTACTCCAAACCCCCGAGCGCTCCCATCTTGTCATCTTACTCCCCCCCCGAGCGCTCTCATCTTGTCATCTTACCCCCCTGAGCGCTCTCATCTTGTCATCTTACCCCCCCCGAGCGCTCTCATCTTGTCGACTTACCCCCCCTCCCGAGCGCTCTTATCTTGTCATCTTACCCCCCCCCCGAGCTCTCTCCTCTTGTCATCTC
The DNA here is from genome assembly GCA_951230385.1 of Staurois parvus. Lineage (NCBI taxonomy): Eukaryota > Metazoa > Chordata > Amphibia > Anura > Ranidae > Staurois > Staurois parvus. The sequence goes on from CATNWA010014087.1 coordinate 340,502, forward strand.
ACTCCCCCCTGAGCGCTCTCATCTTGTCATCTTACCTCCCCCTGAGCACTCTCATCTTGTCAGCTACTCTCCCCCCCCCCAGCGCTCTCATCTTGTCATCTTACCCCCCCTGAGCACTCTCATCTGGTAATCTCCCCCCCCCCCCGAGCACTCTCATCTTTGTCATCTTACCCCCCCCCCCCGAGCGCTCTCATCTGGTAATCTCACCCCCTCCCAGCGCACTCATCTTCTTATCTTAAGCCCCCCCCCGAGCGCTCTCATCTGATCATCTAACCCCCCCCCCCCGTGAACTCTAATCTGTCATCTCACTCCCCCCCCCGAGCATTCTCATCTTGTCATCTTACCCCCCCCCCCGAGCGCTCTCATCTTGTCAACTTACCCCCCCTGAGCGCTCTCCTCTTGTCATCTCACTCCCCCCCCCCCAGCGCTCTCATCTTGTCATCTTACCCCCCCCCAAGCGCTCTCATCTTGTCATCTTACCCCCCTGCTGAGCACTCTCATCTTGTCATCTCACCCCCCCCCCCGAGCGCTCTCATCTTGTCATCTTACCTCCCCCTGAGCACTCTCATCTTGTCATCTTACTCTCCTCCCCCCCCAGCGCTCTCATCTTGTCATCTTACCCCCCCTGAGCACTCTCATCTGGTAATCTCCCCCCCCCCCGAGCACTCTCATCTTGTCATCTTATTCCCCCCCCCCCGAGCTCTCTCCTCTTGTCATCCCCACTCCCCCCGAGCGCTCTCATCTTGTCATCTTACTCCACCCCCGAGCGCTCCCATCTTGTCATCTTACTCCCCCCCCGAGCGCTCTCATCTTGTCATCTTACCTTACCCCCCTGAGCGCTCTCATCTTGTCATCTTACCCCCCCCCCGAGCGCTCTTATCTTGTCATCTTACCCCCCCCCGAGCTCTCTCCTCTTGTCATCTCACTCCCCCCCTGAGCGCTCTCATCTTGTCATCTTACCTCCCCCTGAGCACTCTCATCTTGTCAGCTTACTCTCCCCCCCCCCAGCGCTCTCATCTTGTCATCTTACCCCCCCTGAGCACTCTCATCTGGTAATCTCCCCCCCCCCCGAGCACTCTCATCTTGTCATCTTATTCCCCCCCCCCGAGCACTCTCACTGGTCATCTTACCCCCCCCCCCGAGCGCTCTCATCTTCTTATCTTAGCCCCCCCGAGCGCTCTCATCTGGTCATCTTACCCCCCCCCAGCGCTCTCATCTTGTCTTCTTGCCACCCCCCCCCCCCCTTCCCGAGCACTCACCATCTTGCCATCTCACTCCCCCCCCCCCCCCCCCAGTGCTCTCATCTTGTCCTCTTACCCCCCCCCAGCGCTCTCATCTTATCTTAGCCCCCCCCCCGAGCGTTCTCATCATGTCATCTTACCCCCCCGAGCACTCTCCATCTGGTAATCTCACCCCCTCCCAGCGCACTCATCTTCTTATCTTATCCCCCCCCCCCGAGCGCTCATCATCTGATCATCTAACCCCCCCCCCCCCGCTGAACTCTAATCCTGTCATCTCACTAACCCCCCCCCCCCGAGCATTCTCATCTTGTCATCTTACCCCCCCCCCCGAGCGCTCTCATCTTGTCACTTACCCCCCCTGAGCGCTCTCCTCTTGTCATCTCACTCCCCCCCCCGAGCGCTCTCATCTTGTCATCTTACCCCCCCCAAGCGCTCTCATCTTGTCATCTTACCCCCCTGCTGAGCGCTCTCATCTTGTCATCTTACCCCCCCCCCCCGAGCGCTCTCATCTTGTCATCTTACCCCCCCCCCGCCGAGCTCTCTCATCTTGTCATCTTACCCCCCCCCTGAGCACTCTCATCTTGTCATCTTACTCACACCCCCCCCCCCCAGCGCTCTCATCTTGTCATCTTACCCCCCCCCCTGAGCACTCTCATCTGGTAATCTCCCCCCCCCCCGAGCACTCTCATCTTGTCATCTTATTCCCCCCCCCCCCCGAGCACTCTCACTGGTCATCTTACTCCCCCCCCCCCCGAGCGCTCTCATCTTCTTATCTTAGCCCCCCCGAGCGCTCTCATCTGGTCATCTTACCCCCCCCCCCCCCCAGCGCTCTCATCTTGTCTTCTTGCCACCCCCCTCCCCCTTCCCGAGCACTCACATCTTGTCATCTCACTCCCCCCATCCCCCCCCCCCCCCGAGCGCTCTCAGCTTGTCATCTCACTCCCCCATCCCCCCCCCCCCCCAGTGCTCTCATCTTGTCCTCTTACCCCCTCCCAGCGCTCTCATCTTATCTTAGCCCCCCCCTGAGCGTTCTCATCATGTCATCTTACCCCCCCGAGCACTCTCATCTGGTAATCTCACCCCCTCCCAGCGCACTCATCTTCTTATCTTAGCCCCCCCCCGAGCGCTCTCATCTGATCATCTAACCCCCCCCCCCCGTGAACTCTAATCCTGTCATCTCACTCCCCCCCCCCCCCCCCCGAGCATTCTCATCTTGTCATCTTACTCCACCCCCGAGCGCTCCCATCTTGTCATCTTACTCCCCCCCCCCGAGCGCTCTCATCTTGTCATCTTACCCCCCTGAGCGCTCTCATCTTGTCGACTTACCCCCCCTCCCGAGCGCTCTTATCTTGTCATCTTACCCCCCCCCGAGCTCTCTCCTCTTGTCATCTCACTCCCCCCTGAGCGCTCTCATCTTGTCATCTTACCTCCCCCTGAGCACTCTCATCTTGTCAGCTTACTCTCCCCCCCCCAGCGCTCTCATCTTGTCATCTTACCCCCCTGAGCACTCTCATCTGGTAATCTCCCCCCCCCCGAGCACTCTCATCTTGTCATCTTATTCCCCCCCCCGAGCACTCTCACTGGTCATCTTACCCCCCCCCCCGAGCGCTCTCATCTTCTTATCTTAGCCCCCCCGAGCGCTCTCATCTGGTCATCTTACCCCCCCCCAGCGCTCTCATCTTGTCTTCTTGCCACCCCCCTCCCCCTTCCCGAGCACTCACATCTTGTCATCTCACACCACCCCATCCCCCCCCCCCAGTGCTCTCATCTTGTCCTCTTACCCCCTCCCAGCGCTCTCATCTTATCTTAGCCCCCCCCCCCGAGCGTTCTCATCATGCGTTCTCATCTGGTAATCTCACCCCCTCCCAGCGCACTCATCTTCTTATCTTAGCCCCCCCCCCGAGCGCTCTCATCTGATCATCTAACCCCCCCCCCCCCCGTGAACTCTAATCCTGTCATCTCACTCCCCCCCCCGAGCATTCTCATCTTGTCATCTTATACCCCCCCCCCCCCCGAGCGCTCTCATCTTGTCAACTTACCCCCCCCTGAGCTCTCTCCTCTTGTCATCTCACTCCCCCCTGAGCGCTCTCATCTTGTCATCTTACCCCCCCGAGCGCTCTCATCTTGTCATCTTACCCCCCCCCCCGAGCGCTCTCCTCTTGTCATCTCACTCCCCCCTGAGCGCTCTCATCTTGTCATCTTACCCCCCCCCCCCCAAGCGCTCTCATCTTGTCATCTTACCCCCCCCCGAGCGCTCTCAGCTTGTCATCTTACCCCACCCCAAGCGCTCTCATCTTGTCATCTTACCCCCCTGAGCGCTCTCATCTTGTCATCTTACCCCCCCGAGCGCTCTCATCTTGTCATCTTACCCCCCCCGAGCGCTCTCCTCTTGTCATCTCACTCCCCCCCGAGCGCTCTCATCTTGTCATCTTACCCCCCCCCCCGAGCGCTCTTATCTTGTCATCTTACCCCCCCGAGCACTCTCATCTGGTAATCTCACCCCCTCCCAGCGCACTCATCTTCTTATCTTAGCCCCCCCCCCGAGCGCTCTCATCTGATCATCTAACCCCCCCCCCCGTGAACTCTAATCCTGTCATCTCACCCCCCCCCCGAGCATTCTCATCTTGTCATCTTTACCCCCCCCCCCCGAGCGCTCTCATCTTGTCAACTTACCCCCCCTGAGCTCTCTCCTCTTGTCATCTCACTCCCCCCTGAGCGCTCTCATCTTGTCATCTTACCCCCCCTGAGCGCTCTCATCTTGTCATCTTACCCCCCCCCCCCCCCGAGCGCTCTCCTCTTGTCATCTCACCCCCCCTGAGCGCTCTCATCTTGTCATCTTACCCCCCCCAAGCGCTCTCATCTTGTCATCTTACCCCCCCCCCCGAGCGCTCTCAGCTTGTCATCTTACCTACCCCACCCAAGCGCATCTCATCTTGTCATCTTACCCCCCTGAGCGCTCTCATCTTGTCATCTTACCCCCCTGAGCGCTCTCATCTTGTCATCTTATACCCCCCCCCAGCGCTCTCCTCTTGTCATCTACCCCCCCCCCCCCCCGAGCGCTCTCATCTTGTCATCTTACCCACCCCCACCCCCCCCGAGCTCTCTCATCTTGTCATCATACCCCCCCTGAGCACTCTCATCTCATTCTTGTCATCTTACTCCCCCCCCGAGCGCTCTCATCTTGTCATCTTACTCCCCCCCCAGCGCTCTCATCTTGTCATCTTACCCCACCTGAGCACTCTCATCTGGTAATCCCCTCCCCCCCCCCCCGAGCACTCTCATCTTGTCATCTTATTCCCCCCCCGAGCACTCTCATCTTGGTCATCTTACCCCCCCCCCGAGCGCTCTCATCTTGTCATCTCCCCCCCCCCGAGCACTCTCATCATGTCCTCTTCCATCCGCCAAGCGCTCTCATCTTCTTATCTTAGCCCCCCCCGAGCGCTCTCATCTGGTCATCTACCCCCCCCCAGCACTCTCATCTTGCCATCTTACCCCCCCCCAGCGCTCTCATCTTGTCATCTTGCCACCACCCCTTCCCCTTACCCCCGAGCACTCTCATCAGGTCATCTTACCCTCCCCCCGAGCACTCACATCTTGTCATCTCACTTCCCCCATCACCCCCCCCCCCCGAGCGTTCTCAGCTTGTCATCTTACTCCTCCCCCCTCAGTGCTCTTATCTTGTCATCTTACTCCCCCCCCCCCCTGAGCGCTCTCATCTTGTCATCTTACCCCCCCCCCGAGCGCTCTCCTCTTGTCATCTCACTACCCCCCCCCGAGCGCTCTCATCTTGTCATCTTACCCCCCCCGAGCGCTCTCATCTTGTCATCTTACCCCCCCCGAGCGCTCTCATCTTGTCATCTTACCCCCCCTGAGCACTCTCATCTGGTAATCTCCCCGCCCCCCCCCCCCGAGCACCTCTCCTCTTGTCATCTTATTCCCCCCCCCGAGCACTCTCATCTGGTCATCTTACCCCCCCCCCCCCGAGCGCTCTCATCTTGTCATCTACCACTACCCCCCCCGAGCGCTCTCCTCTTGTCATCTCACTCCCCCCCCCGAGCGCTCTCATCTTGTCATCTTACCCCCCCAAGCGCTCTCATCTTGTCATCGTAATCTTACCCCCCCGAGCGCTCTCATCTTGTCATCTTACCCCCCCCGAGCGCTCTCATCTTGTCATCTTACCCCCCCTGAGCACTCTCATCTGGTAATCTCCCCCCCCCCGAGCACTCTCCTCTTGTCATCTTATTCCCCCCCCCCGAGCACTCTCATCTGGTCATCTTACCCCCCCCCCGAGCGCTTCTCATCTTGTCATCTCCCCCCCCGAGCACTCTCATCTTGTCCTTCTCCCCCCCCCCAGTACTCTCATCTTCTTATCTTAGCCCCCCCCGAGCGCTCTCAACTGGTCATCTTACCCCCCCCCAGTACTCTCATCTTGCCACCCCCCCCTCCCCCTTCCCGAGCGCTCTCATCAGGTCATCTTACCCTCCCCCCGAGCACTCACATCTTGTCATCTCACTCCCCCCCCCCCCCCGAGCGCTCTCATCTTGTCATTTTACCCCCCCAAGCACTCTCATCTGGTAAATCTCACCCCCTCCCATCGCATCGCGCTCATCTTCTTATCTAGTCCTAACTATCTTTGCCCCCCCCCAAGCGCTCTCATGTGGTCATCTTACCCCCCCTCTGAGCACTCTCATCTTGTCATCTCACTCCCCCCGAGCACTCTCATCTGGTCATTTTACCCCCCCCCCCCTCCGAGCGCTCTCATCTGGTCATCTCACCCCCCCGAGCACTCTCATCTTGTCATCTTACCCCCCTGAGCGCTCTCATCTTCTCATCCTACACCCCCCCCCCCCCAGCGCTCTCATCTTCTCATCCTACACCCCCCCCCCCAGCGCTCTCATCTTCTCATCCTACACCCCCCCAAGCGCTCTCATCTTCTCATCCTACACCCCCCCCCAGCACTCTCATCTTCTCATCCTACCCCCCCCCGAGCACTCTCATCTTCTCATCCTTACACCCCCCCCCCGAGCGCTCTCATCTTCTGATCCTACACCCCCCCCCAAGCACTCTCGTCTTCTCATCCTAACACCCCCCCCCCGAGCGCTCTCATCATTCTGATACTACACCCCCCCCGAGCACTCTCATCTTCTCATCCTACACCCCCCCCCAAGCGCTCTCATCTTGTCCATCTTACCCCCCCCCCCGAGCACTCTCATCTTCTCATGCTACAACCCCCCCCTTCCCGAGCGCTCTCATCTTGTCATCTTACCCCCCCTGAGCACTCTCATCTGATAATCTCCCCCCCCCCCCCCGAGCACTCTCCTCTTGTCATCTTATTCCCCCCCCCCGAGCACTCTCATCTGGTCATCTTACCCCCCCGAGCACTCTCATCTTGTCATCTACACCCCCCCCCCGAGCACTCTCATCTTGTCCTCTTCCCCCCCGGTTTGCAAGCGCTTTCATCTTCTTATCTTCTTGTATCTTTAGCCCCCCCGAGCGCTCTCATCTGGTCATCTCACACCCCCCCCAGTACTCTCATCTTGCCACCCCCCCTCCCCCTTCCCGAGCGCTCTCATCAGGTCATCTTACCCTCCCCCCGAGCACTCACATCTTGTCATCTCACTCCCCCATCCCCCCCCGAGCGCTCTCAGCTTGTCATCTTACTCCTCCCCCCCCCACTGCTCTCATCTTGTCATCTTACTCCCCCCCCCCCGAGCGCTCTCATCTTGTCCTCTTACCCCCTCCCAGCGCTCTCATCTTATCTTGTCCCCCCCCCCGAGCGCTCTCATCTTGTCATTTTACCCCCCCCAAGCACTCTCATCTGGTAATCTCACCCCCCCCGAGCACTCTCATCTGGTAATCTCACCCCCTCCCATCGCGCTCATCTTCTTATCTTAGCCCCCCCCGAGCGCTCTCATGTGGTCATCTTACACCCCCCCGAGCACTCTCATCTTGTCATCTCACTCCCCCCGAGCACTCTCATCTGGTCATCTTACACCCCCCCCCCTCCGAGCGCTCTCATCTTGTCATCTTACCCCCCCTCCGAGCGCTCTCATCTTCTCCTCTTACCCCCCTGAGCTCGCTCTCATCTTCTCATCCTACACCCCCCCCCCCAGCGCTCTCATTTCTTCTCATCCTACACCCCCCCCCCCCCAAGCGCTCTCATCTTCTCATCCTAACACCCCCCCCCCCCCCCGAGCACTCTCATCTTCTCATCCTACACCCCCCCACCCCCCCCCCCCCCGAGCACTCTCATCTTCTCATCCTACACCTCCCCCCCGAGCGCTCTCATCTTCTGATCCTACACCCCCCCCCCCCCCAAGCACTCTCGTCTTTCTCATCCTACACCCCCCCCCCCCCGAGCGCTCTCATCTTCTGATACTACACCCCCCCCCCGAGCACTCTCATCTTCTCATCCTACACCCCCCCCCCCCCCCCCCCCCGAGCACTCTCATCTTCTCATCCTACACCCCCCCCGAGCACTCTCATCTTCTCATCCTACACCCCCCCCGAGCACCACTCTCATCTTCTGATCCTACACCCCCCCCCCAAGCACTCTCGTCTTCTCATCCTACACCCCCCCCCCCCGCCGAGCACTCTCATCTTCTCATCCTACACCCCCCCCCCCCGTGCACTCTCATCTTGTCCATACCTTACCCCCCCCCCGAGCACTCTCATCTTCTCATCCTACACCCCCCCCGAGCACTCTCATCTTCTCATCCTACACCCCCCCCCCCCCCGAGCACTCTCATCTTCTCATCCTACACCCCCCCCCGAGCACTCTCATCTTCTGATCCTACACCCCCCCCCCCAAGCACTCTCGTCTTCTCATCCTACACCCCCCCCCCCCCCAGCACTCTCATCTTCTCATCCTACACCCCCCCCCCCCCCGAGCACTCTCATCTTGTCCACTTACCCCCACCCCCCCCCCCCCCGAGCACTCTCATCTTCTCATGCTTCACCCCCCCCTTCCCGAGCGCTCTCATCTTGTCCACTTACCCCCCCCCCCCCGAGCACACTCTCATCTTCTCATGCTACACCCCCCCCCCCCCGAGCGCTCTCATCTTGTCATCTTATTGATTGGACATGAAGGTGCGGCTGATCACTGACGTTCCCCGGGGAGACGCCGGCTGTTTAAAAGGCCGTTTTAGGGCGTATTCACTGCAAGGACCACAGCCATAGGAGCCAATCAGAATGTTTCTGCTGCTGTAGGGGGGACATCTCATTGGTTGTTAAAGCAATAAGATACAAAAGGCTGTGTAATCATCGATACATTGTTACTATTTCTGTATACAGTGCCCCCCCCCCCAACACTCCGGCCTCATGAACATGTCCAATCTCGTGTGATTCTGCGTGCTGCATAGGGTCAGCCTGTGTCCGTCTGTCCCCCCCGAAGAGAGGCTCCTGCAGGGACCGCGCGCGGCTGCTGTGCAGTCCGGTCACATGACAGTTGCAGCAGAATCGCACCGACGCATTTTGCAGCAATCACCAAGCAATTTTTTAGGGATCCATCCATTCAGAAATTAGGTTTCAGCGGAGGGTCCTTCCTGTTGTGGGAGGGGCCCGGAGGAACGCCCGCTAAGGTCTAGCATAGACACGCCTCCTCTGAAAAGCAATCCATGACCAGATCACCATCTGATTTCACCCTTTAAATGCTGCACTACCGCACCACAATGTGCGCAACCACCCCGATTGTGCCCGCCGTTCAAAGTCGCAAAGTGTGAATTGGGCCTAAGGTTTCCTTCATACAGGCAGCTGGGGGGCAGTAAAACTAGGCAGGTGAGATGCAATTTTACTATCCCGCGATTGCCCCTGCGAAGGGTGACATGCGACCACAGCTGTACACATACTGCAGGGGGGCTGCTTATGTCTCCACCCCCTCCTATAGTTTTGTGTAGTGGGTGGAGCCTGCTAGGCCCCTCCCACAGCTCTGATCTCTCCTTGTGCAGGAGGACTGGTCTTGTCTCCGCCCCCTCCTGTAGATGTATGCAGTGGGTGGAGCCTACTAGGCCCTCCCACAGCTCTGATCTCTCCTTGTGCAGGACTGGTCTTATCTCCACCCCCCTCTTGTAGGTTTCTGTAGTGGGTGGAGCCTACTAGGCCCCTCCCACAGCTCTGATCTTTCCTTGTCTAGAAGGACAGGTCTTGTCTCCACCCCTCCTGCAGATTTATTTAGTGGGTGGAGCCTACTAGGCCCCTCCCACATCTCTGATCTCTCCTTTTGAAGGACTGGTCTCTTCTCCACCCCCTCTTGTAGGTTTCTGTAGTGGGTGGAGCCTATTAGGCCCCTCCCACAGCTCTGATCTTTCCTTGTCTAGAAGGACAGGTCTTGTCTCCACCCCTCCTGCAGATTTATTTAGTGGGTGGAGCCTACAAGGACCCTCCCACAGCTCTGATCTCTCCTTGTGCAGGACTGGTCTTGTCTTCGTACCTCCTGTAGTGGGTGGAGCATACTTGACCCCTCCCACAGCTGTGATCTCTCCCTGTGCAGGAGGACTGGTCTTGTCTCCGCCCCCTCCTGTAGTTTTCTGAAGCGGGTGGAGCCTACTAGACCCCTCCCACAGCTCTGATGTCTCCTTGTGAAGGGGCACTGGTCTTGTCTCCGCCCCCTCCTGTAGTTTTCTGAAGTGGTTGGAGCCTTTTAGACCCCTCCCACAGCTCTGATCTCTCCTTGTGAAGGGGCACTGGTCTTGTCTCCGCCCCCTCCTGTAGTTTACTGTAGTGGGTGGAGCCTACTAGACCCCTCCCACAGCTCTGCTCTCTCTCTCTCCTTGTACAGGGTGACTGGTCTTTTTTCCACCCCCTTCTGAAGTTTCCTGTAGTGGGTGGAGCCTGATGACCCCTCCCACATCTCTGTTCTCTGCACAGGCAGTACAGCCCACTGATGGGGGGGTCACCACTACTTTTACCAGGTAATACCTGGCTTTGCAAAGGCACAAGAAGCGGATTTCCATGTGTGGAAGTGAGTTGAGCTCTCATGTCAGGTGGACTGATCCTTGAAGAAAAGCACAGCGGAGCTCTTCAGAGGAGTGTGTGTTTAATGGCAGCCTGCGAAGGTTGTAATCTTCCCCCTGTACACAGAGAAGGGAAGGCTTCCCCGCTGTGACCGCCGTGCTATCAATGTTCCCTAATAACCATCCTTGTCGCAGAGAGTGGGAGATCATTGAGCCGGCTGACGCCCGCGTCGCGGCTCCGCTGACAGCGGCTGAAAACACTCTCCTGTTAATAACACCTGAATGGCGTGTAATTGGGGAACAGTTGGAGATCAGCCGAATATTTCCGCATTCAATGATAGTTATTAGATTGTGACGGAGCTACAAACACCGCTAATGACTTCCACGCCTTCCGACGAGTTAAAGGATTCAGTGTGACGAAGAGGACCTGTCACCGACCTGCCAAATACGTGTCACAATGTGCAACAACCAGACTCCCCTCCCCCACTGATCAGACTGTACATTGTAACTTTGTAGAAGGAAGAGGAGGGGGCGTTTCCTCAGTCTCCCCTCCCCCAGTGATCGGACTGTACATTGGAACTTTGTAGAAGTAGGAGGAGGCATTTCCTCGGTTTCCCCTCCCCCACTGATCAGGCTGCACATTGTAACTTTGTAGAAGGAAGAGGAGGCATTTCCTACGTCTCCTCCCCCACTGATCAGGCTGCACATTGTAACTTTGTATAAGGAGGAGGAGGCATTTCCTACATCTCCTCCCCCAGTGATCAGACTGTACATTGTAACTTTGTAGAAGGAGGAGGAGGCATTTCCTCAGTCTCCTCCCCCAGTGATCAGACTGTACATCGTAACTTTGTAGAAGGAAGAGGAGGAGGCATTTCCTCAGTCTCCCCTCCCCAGCGATCAGACTGTACATTGTAACTTTGTAGAAAGTCACAAGGTGAGAGGCTGTAGTAGGGGCTGATCTGTGTCAAGCATTTGTGAACACAGCCAGGAACTGCACAGGCACCAGGATTTATATGATTGTGTCATCTTAGAGGCGGCATCTCAGTCCAGGGAGTAGAGGGTGTGATCCTGGATGATGCCGGAGCAAAGATGGTGCCGCCCTTCTGGAGAGAAAAGCAGATTAAGGCTTTGTCAGGGGGAGTCCTGTGATCCCTGGGAGAGGGAATAAATATCTGGAAGGGTCACACTGACATATTACTCAGCCTGCAAGACTGAAGGGGAGGAGCCGGTACACCTGTACAAGACTGAAGGGGAGGAGCCGTTACACCTGTGTGAGACTGAAGGGGAGGAGCAGGTACACCTGTACAAGACTGAAGGGGAGGAGCCGTTACACCTGTACAAGACTGAAGGGGAGGAGCCGTTACACCTGTACAAGACTGAAGGGGAGGAGTCGGTACACCTGTGCAAGACTGGAGGGGAGGAGCTGGTACACCTGTGCAAGACTGGAGGGGAGGAGCCGGTACACCTGTATAAGACTGAAGGGGAGGAGCCGGTACACCTTTGCAAGACTGAAGGGGAGGAGCCGGTACACCTGTGCAAGACTGAAGGGGAGGAGCAGGTACACCTGTGCAAGACTGAAGGGGAGGAGCCGTTACACCTGTATAAGACTGAAGGGGAGGAGCCGGTACACCTGTGCAAGACTGGAATGGAGGAGCCGGTACACCTGTGCAAGACTGAAGGGGAGGAGCCGGTACACCTGTGCAAGACTGAAGGGGAGGAGCCGCTACAACTGTGCAAGATTGAAGGGGAGGAGCCGGTACACCTGTACAAGACTGAAGGGGAGGAGACGGTTCACCTGTGGAAGGCTGAAGGGTAGGAGCCGTTACACCTGTGCGAGACTGAAGGGGAGGAGCCGGTACACCTGTACAAGGCTGAAGGGGAGGAGCCGGTACACCTGTGCAAGACTGAAGGGGAGGAGCCGATACACCTGCGCAAGACTGAAGGGGAGGAGCCGATACACCTGTGCCAGACTGAAGGGGAGGAGTCGGTACACCTGTGCAAGACTGAAGGGGAGGAGCCGGTACACCTGCGCAAGACTGAAGGGGAGGAGCCTATACACCTGTGCCAGACTGAAGGGGAGGAGTCGGTACACCTCTGCAAGACTAAAGGGGAGGAGCCGGCACACCTGTGCAAGACTGAAGGGGAGGAGCCAGCACACCTGTGCAAGACTGAAGGGGAGGAGCCAGCACACCTGTGCAAGACTGGAGGGTCCCTGTGCGGTCATTCATTGCAATATTTCAGTGCGGTCGCTGTCTCAGCGTGGCCTCGGCGGTGCGGCGGGGGATTCTGACTCCAGCCTGTTTGTTTTTGTAACATATCTGGATGATTCAGCCTCATATTCACAGTCGGAGGTGAAGTGCTCTTCACGGCGCGCCGCCATTGTTCGCCTCTCGGAAATGCGCAAATGCCCACTGCGATGGCGGCGAAGGGTAATTGCTGCGATGATTTTAATTACAACGGTGGCTGTCAGAGAGCCATTCTGATGGGAAAGTGCCGCCAATTTATTCTTCATACAAACCTTTCTAATTAATACTTCGCTTTTCAACAGCTCCGCGCCCGACTCCCCCCAACCAGCCGCGAGACGCGCGATCCCGCGACAGACACGAAACAGCCGCGCAACGCGTCATCTCCCGCTTGTAACAAAGTATCACAATGTATTCATCTGATGGATTAACACTTTCACTGCCAGAGCCGCGTTTGCACACAATTAAAAAATGATTTTAGGCCTAAAAATTACATTTAAAAATTCCCCATTTTATTGTTTCTGAAAGGAGACGCCCCGGAGATGAAAATAGCTCCAAATTCTTTATATCACGCGATATTGGCGCAACAAAATGCAAGATTTCAGTAAAAACTGCAATAAGGTCCCTCCCACACGGGCGCTCTGTTTTTTTTCGTCAGTTTAGTTATGTTTTTTCCGAGAAAAAAAAAAAAACAGATCCGTTCACATCCGTTGTTCGTCCAGTTACATCCATTTACATCCGTTTACATCCATTTACATCCGTTGTTCGTCCAGTTACATCCATTTACATCCGTTTACATCCATTTACATCTGTTGTTCGTCCATTTACATCCATTTACATCCGTTTACATCCGTTGTTCATCCATTTACATCCATTTACATCCGTTTACATCCGTTTACATCCGTTGTTCGTCCATTTACATCCATTTACATCCATTGTTCATCCATTTACATCCATTTACATCCGTTGTTCATCCATTTATATCCATTTACATCCGTTGTTTGTCCATTTACATCCATTTACATCCGTTGTTCGTCCATTTCATCCATTTACATCCGTTTACATCCGTTGTTCGTCCATTTACATCCATTTACATCCGTTTACATCCGTTGTTCGTCCATTTACATCCATTTACATCCGTTTACATCCATTTACATCCGTTGTTCGTCCATTTACATCCATTTACATCCGTTTACATCCGTTGTTCATCCATTTACATCCATTTACACCCATTTACATCCGTTTACATCCGTTTACATCCGTTGTTCGTCCATTTACATCCATTTACATCCATTGTTCATCCATTTACATCCATTTACATCCGTTGTTCATCCATTTATATCCATTTACATCCGTTGTTTGTCCATTTACATCCATTTACATCCGTTGTTCGTCCATTTCATCCATTTACATCCGTTTACATCCGTTGTTCGTCCATTTACATCCATTTACATCCGTTTACATCCGTTGTTCGTCCATTTATATCCATTTACATCCGTTTACATCCGTTGTTCGTCCATTTACATCCATTTACATCCATTTACATCCGTTGTTCATTCATTTATATCCATTTACATCCATTTACATCCGTTGTTCGTCCATTTACATCCATTTACATCCGTTTACATCCGTAGTTAGTCCATTTACATCCATTTACACCCGTTGTTCGTCCATTTACATCCATTTACATCCGTTGTTCGTCCATTTATATCCATTTACATCCGTTTACATCCGTTTTTTGTCCATTTCAGTTTTTTTTTTTCACGGTAAAAAATAGGGGTTTGTTCCGTTCAAAAAAACAGATGTAAACGGATGATCATTCGTTTACATCTATTGTGCTTAGGCATTAAGATTTGTTTTACCCTTGGGGCGTGAAGGGGTTATTCTATTGCCCTTTTTTTTTTTTAATAATAAATATGCAGAGTAAATGTCAAGACTGAAAATTGTGTGAAAGGGCAACAACCTTCGGTACCCTAGATTTTCCATAGATGACGAGCGAGAATTATTGACCTGACCCTGGCGTGTGCGATGATATGTAACATGTGCAGCGAATCAACCTTTTAACATGAAGGTCCCCCAATGTGTGCATTTACATTCATGTTTATGGGTTGGGGGGACTCTATGGGGGTTTCTTTGTTATTGCTTGGGTGTAACTTTACAATTTTTTTTTTTTATTACTAAACTTTTTGTTTTCACCACGTATAGACAAAAAGTCTCCTGTGTGATGCATTTTTTGGTTCTTTTTATTGAGACATCAGGAGTTCTAAATGACATCAGGGGTCTAACTGATATTAGGGGTCTAAATGACATCGGGGGTCTAAATGACATCGGGGGGGGTCTAAATGACATCGGGGGTCTAAATGATATCAGGGGTCTAAATGACATCGGGGGTCTAAATGACATCGGGGGTCTAAATGACATCGGGGGTCTAAATGACATCAGGGGTCTAAATGACATCGGGGGTCTAAATGACATCGGGGGTCTAAATGATATCGGGGGTCTAAATGACATCAGGGGTCTAAATGACATCGGGGGTCTAAATGACATCGGGGGGTCTAAATGATATCAGGGGTCTAAATGACATCGGGGGTCTAAATGACATCGGGGGTCTAAATGATATCAGGGGTCTAAATGACATCGGGGGTCTAAATGACCCCTGATGTCTCACCTGCTCTCCTATGAAACTAGTGGAGAGCACGTCGCACTCCGGTACTTTCTTCCCGGCCATATTGGCTGAGGAAAGGGACCTGCAAGTGAGGTTTTGGGTCGGTAGCAGGAAGGGGAGATCAGCGAACAGATGTTCACTGATCTCCCTGCACTCTATCCAATGGCACCCGCTGGTCCCAGGTCTGCTGATGGATATGCAGAGCCCAGGAGACATGACAAGGTCGGGGGGGGGGGGGGTTGGGTGGAAGCCATCTGGTACCTGCAGCTGGCTGTAAATTCCTCCATCTATGGCATACGCAGGGGCGGACTGACAACTCATGGGGCCCCCGGGCAATAGGGGATCATGGGGCCCCTGTGTCCTTGCCCAAACTCAAAAAAGCCTATGAAAAAGGTACCAGGGGCATCTCATGGGGCCCCCTACTGACCCCGGGCCCTCGGGCAGTGCCCGAGTTTCCAAATGGCCAGCCTCTTCACGTCAGGCTCCTTTCCCCGCACACCTCTGACGACGCTCTTTACCATTGCCGGACGTACTCAGGGGTCGCGACCTGGTCTCAGTCTGCTCCAAGTCCATCCCCACCATCAGGGGCCCTGGTGAATAAGCAGATTGACACTTAGACCCCGCGCCCTGTACTGTACCTAACGGCCTGCCTGACCATTCCACCTCTCCAGCCCTGACTACGCCTGTGTTCCCACACATTTCTGGTCATACCCAGATCCCTAACAACTAGAGAGGGGTCGGCACCGCTGGCAACCCAGAAATGGAATTCGGAAGAGTATCGGAACATGGTCCAAGGGTCCAGATGGAAGAGAATAGGTCCCTTCTTCCCATTTCCTGCACCAACAGGCGTTCAAGGTCATGTATAGAGTCCAGTTCGTTGAGCCATTCCCCTAAGGAGGGCACAGTAGTTGATTTCCGGTGGCGAGGGATAACTGCCCAAGGTGTCTCAAGATATTTTGTTTCACTGATTTTATAGGTCCAGGCACCACGGGGAGAAGGGCTAACGCTGGGACGGGAGAATAGAAGTTGCCATCATTTTGCAGAACAAACCAAAAATATATTGCCAAAATTTTCGTGTAGGTGGACTTGTCCACCAAATGTGTAGCAGAGTACCTTGTGAGCGTTGACAACGGCAGCAAGTGCCTGGGAAGGATGGGTCAAATCGGTGAAGAAGCCAATCTAAAGAGGAAATAGTGAGCTGAAAATCTACCTCCCAGGCATGGGTATATGGAGGAAGATTGGACGATGATGCGCAAAGAAAGATTGAATATAATTGGGAAGGTACAAGGTTGGGAGGTTCAGATTGGAGCAGGAGTAATTCAAAGGCAGTCAGTGGAACAAGAACGTCGGAAACAGAGGACAAAGAACGAACATAGGATGCTACTTGTTGTCTCTGTAACCAGGGGATTGAGGTTGGAAGGAGGAACGTGCCTGGGGTGGTTGAAATCAAGGAAGGGTCCGATCGAAGGACTTCTACTGTGGTCTTGTTTATTCCAAATTCCGAAGCTGGGGATAGAGAGAGCCGGGGGTAAAGCTGGGGTCCCAAAGAACGGGTGTCAGGGCCTGGACTTGAACCTGGGACTTCTACTGTGTCAGGCAGTAACTCTACTCACTGAGCTACCTAGGATGCTGGACAACACTTTGCCCCATCTATTGGATAATCCTGCCTTGTGCCTTGTTTGCTCTTGAACCTTGAACTCCTTGCTCCTCCCATGAACTTCCTATAGAAGCCATGTCCTTGGACTTCCTCCTTGCCAGATTATTGTGCTTTTCCAGCCAATATCCCGCTACTGTTCCTGCTGCTGTCTACACCTCCGCTACTGACCTTTGGCTTGTTCCTGACCACGATTGATCTGCTACCATTTGTGACCGACCCTTGGCTTGTGACCGACTCTGCTTTCGTCTGATCCCTAACCTGTTGATCCGCTATTGGTTCCCAGTCTGCTCATTCCCTGGTGGGGTGATCCTGAGATCTGCGACCTGGTATTAACACGCAGCCCAATCCATCTCCACCATTAGGAGCTCTGGTGAATACCGGTTAATACTTAGACCCCGCACCTCAGGTGAGCCTGCGTCATTCCCAGGGGGATCCGCTGGTGTACCTATCCTGCTGGTTCCAGGTAAGCCTTTTACTGCTATAGCAACTGGTCTCTGAACCTGACCTTACACCGTGACAACGGGATGATGGGACCCATATAATTGGAGAGGCTGTAGGTAGACATCCCGTGCTCCCATACGCGAAGAGTAGGTTTAGGTAAATCACTAAGAGATGAAAAGTTGGGGCGGCACAAACGTGGAGTCCAAGGTAATGCTTGGATATCAATAGGGCACATGTGTAGTTCTAATTGGACCCAGAACTTAGAGGAGTGGATATGGAACCAATAAGAATGGCCGCTTTGTGGTAAAGAGAGGGGGGCTCCCACTCCTCCTTTAATTTTTGGGAGGGAAAGGGTAGTCCAATGAATCCTAGGATGTCGTGGTTTCCAGATAAAAGCGGAGAAGAGGCGGCGCAATTTGAAAAAAAAAGGAAGAAGGGAGAGATGGGGATCGTTTGAAAGAGGTACAGGAAGCGGGGAAGAACATCCATCTTTAGAGCGTTTGCTCTTCCCAAGCAGGACAAACTATTGGTAGCATAAGATGATAGGTCTGCCTGAGTCCGGTTGAGAAGGGGTACAAAAATCAGCAAATGGAGTTGGGACAGATCTGTGGGTATGTGAATCCCTAGATATCGAAAAGAGGTGGATCCGGTTTTCAAGGGGAAAGTCGGAGAGATGCGCTGCAGGTCCTCCAAGGCTAAAGAAATGTTCAGCAGGTCCGATTTGGTATAATTCACCTGGAAGTTAATTCATCTTTGGTTTTATTTATTTTGGTTTTATTATTCTTTTGGAGTTTTTGGAATTTTTGTAATATAGAGGGTGGGGAGATACGTGGTTGTGTCACAAACAGGAGTAGGCAGGGGCGGACTGACAACTCATGGGGCCCCCCGGGCAATAGGGGATCATGGGGCCCCTGTGCCCTTGCCCAAACTCAAAAAAGCCTATGAAAATGGTACCAGGGGCATCTCATGGGGCCCCTACTGACCCCGGGCCCTCGGGCAGTGCCCGAGTTTCCAAATGGTCAGTCCTCCCCTGGGAGTAGGTCATCAGCGAAGAGGGCTAATTTGGAATGCAAAGGGCCCACTGACATTCCACTGATAATGGGATTCCACCATAAGGCTTCCACCAGATGTTCCGTAGTAAGGATGGAGAGGAGAGGGGACAAGGGGCACCGTTATCGGGTGCCATACCGGATAGAGAATGCCGGAGATAGAGAGCCGTTGATCTTAATTCTGGTAGATGGAGAAGAATACAAGGATAATATCCTGACTAACATGTGAGGGCCTAACCCTACTGGTTGTAACGCCAGTCGGAGGAATTACCAGTCGACGCGATCAAATGCCTTTTCAGCATCGATCGCCAAAAGACACCAATGGATATCATGGGTACGGGCATAGTCCGTCAAGTGTTTTTAACGTATTGTCCCTCGCCTCTCGTCCGGGTACAAAGCCCACTTGATCTAAGTGTATGAGGTCAGGGAGAAGAGGCTGCAATCCATTCGCTAACACTTTGGCAAAAATCTTTAAGTCTACCCTAACTACCTCACCGACCTGATTCCCAGGTACCACCCTACCCGTACCCTTCGCTCCTCACTGGACCTCCTTCTATCTTGCTCTCTGGTATCCTCCTCCCATGCACGACTGCAAGACTTCTCCAGGTCCTCCCCCATCCTCTGGAACTCACTGCCCCAATCCATCAGACTGTCACCTTCCCTCCTCACCTTCAGGCGCTCCCTGAAAACCCACCTCTTCAGGGAAGCCTACCCCTCCCTCACCTAACAGCCGTTCTCCCTCATTCCTCCTACCACTCCATCCCCCTCAGCCACTTCCTCCTGTACCACTACCCCCTCCCTCCTAGATTGTAAGCTCAAAAGTGTAGGGCCCTTTAACCCCTCATGTACTGTTGTTGTTGCTGTTCTGTTTCTTGTATTGTCCCCCCCCCCCCCCCTCTATTGTACAGCACTGAGTAAACCCTTTGGCGCTATATAAACTCGATGTAATAATAATAATAATAATACCCCGATCTGAGAAATGGGCCTGTACTTAGTGCACAAAGAAGGATCTTTATCTAAAATAGGAATATTTGCGAGCGCAAAAACAGAAAAGCAGCTAGCATAAAAAGCAAACCTTTACACCTCCAAATAATGCAATTATTAATCCCTTTGATAACATGCTGGTGCACGAAACGCGTCAGCAAGGAGCCTATCAGAGTGACGTCACGCCGCAAGGCTGGCGGCCATTTCACTTGTTCTCTTTCACATGTGAGTGCCTTTCAGTTTCATATTCTGCTGAAGTCCTAATAAAATACTACACTATCAGAAAATATATGTCTCTGGCTTGTGACATGCGAGCCCCTAAGAGATTTCCCCCAACTTCTGATGCTTCTGATCTGGTGGTAACTTGGAGCTGTCCCTGGGAACAGAGAGTGTCCTGTGAGGGAGTGGTGTTACCCTGTGTGCTTATGGTGTGAATGATGACCCCGTAACCCCTGCCCAGACCCAGATGACCACTGGTGGATATATATACACATGCGCATACCTTCTGGTGAATGCATTCATTTTACTGGCCCTCGTCATAGAGAGATCACCAACACGGAGCAGGATCACTATTTCATCTGGACTTGATTTGCATTCTCTGTTTATGATGCACTACAGTCACTTTATATATTGACTTTATACAGTGGGGCAAAAAAGTATTTAGTCCCCACCAATTGTGCAAGTTCTCCCACTTACAGAGATGAGAGAGGCCTGTAATTGGCATCATAGGGAGACCTCAACTATGAGAGACAAAATGAGAAAACAAATCCAGACAATCACATTGGCTGATCTGGAAAGAATTTATTTGCAAATTATGGTGGAAAATAAGTATTTGGTCACCTACAAACAAGCAAGATTTCTGGCTCTCACAGACCTGCACCTTCTTCTTTAAGAGGCTCCTCCTCCTGTACTCATTACCTGTATCAATGGCACCTGTTTGAACTTGTTATCAGTATAAAAGACACCTGTCCACAACCTCAAACAGTCACACTCCAAACTCCACTATGGTGAAGACCAAAGAGCTGTCGAAGGACACCAGAAACAAGATTGTAGACCTACACCAGGCTGGGAAGACTGAATCTGCAATAGGCAAGCAGCTTGGTGTGAACAAATCAACTGTGGGAGCAATAATTAGAAAATGGAAGACATACAAGACCACTGATAATCTCCCTCGATCTGGGGCTCCACGCAAGATCTCACCCCGTGGGGTCAAAATGATCACAAGAACGGTGAGCAAAAATCCCAGGACCACACGGGGGGACCTAGTGAATGACCTGCAGAGAGCTGGGACCAACGTAACAAAGGCTACCATCAGTAACACACTGCGCCGCCAGGGACTCAGATCCTGCAGTGCCAGACGTGTCCCCCTGCTGAAGCCAGTACATGTCCGGGGCCCGTCTGAAGTTTGCTAGAGAGCATTTGGATGATCCAGAAGAGGATTGGGAGAATGTCATATGGTCAGATGAAACCAAAATAGAACTGTTTGGTAGAAACACAACTCGTCATGTTTGGAGGAGAGAGAATGCTGAGTTGCATCCAAAGAACACCATACCTACTGTGAAGCATGGGGGTGGCAACATCATGCTTTGGGGCTGTTTCTCCGCAAAGGGACCAGGACGACTGATCCATGTACAGGACAGAATGAATGGGGCCATGTATCGTGAGATTTTGAGTGCAACCCTCCTTCCATCAGCAAGGGCATTGAAGATGAAACGTGGCTGGGTCTTCCAACATGACAATGATCCCAAACATACCGCCCGGGCAACGAAGGAGTGGCTTCGTAAGAAGCATTTCAAGGTCCTGGAGCGGCCTAGCCAGTCTCCAGATCTCAACCCCATAGAAAACCTTTGGAGGGAGTTGAAAGTCCGTGTTTCCCAGCGACAGCCCCAAAGCATCACTGCTCTAGAGGAGATCTGCATGGAGGAGGAGATCTGCATGGAGGATGGGCCAACATACCAGCAACAGTGTGTGCCAACCTTGTGAAGACTTCCAGGAAACGGCTGACCTCTGTCATTGCCAACAAAGGATATATAACAAAGTATTGACATGAACTTTTCATATTCACCAAATACTTCTTTTCCAGCATAATTTGCAAATAAATTCTTTCCAGATCAGTCAATGAGATTGTCTGGATTTGTTTTCTCATTTTGTCTCTCATAGTTGAGGTCTCCCTATGATGCCAATTACAGGCCTCTCTCATCTTTGTAAGTGGGAGAACTTGCACAATTGGTGGGGACTAAATACTTTTTTGCCCCACTGTATATCCCTTTTTGATACGTCATTTAGAGACGATTCACCGCGATGCCACTTCTTATGCGCTGCGTAAGCGCTCACTTCCTACTATTTATTAGTATTGTTACTTATCATTTCTTAAAGGATCTTTATCTGGTTTCGGAATCAGGGTGAAATGAGCTTCCAGAGTTTGCGTAGTCAAAGCGGAACCGTTAAATAGGGAATTGAAGACTTTCATCAGAAAAGGTGTAAGGAGGGGCGAGAACATTTAAAAAAATGTAGGTGTAAAGCCGTCAGGACCTGGGCTCTTGCCCGATGGAGTAGCAGCAATGGCCTTCGCCATTTCATCTTCCGAGAGATCCGACTCAAGTTCCTCAATAATGTTAGCGGCTAAGGTAAGGAGGGCAGTTTCCAATACGTAAGATTGTTTCTCATCTTCTAGAGGGATGTTGGGGACTAATGGGGTGGGAGGTGAGATATTTTATAGAAATTGAGAGTAATTTTTAAAGACATCCGCAATGTCAGAAGGCTTGGAGAGCCCTTCTCCATTTGGCCCTTGAATATGGGGGATGAAGGTTGATGCACGCTTCGGATGTAGAGAACAAGCCAAGGATCGTCCACATCTTTTAATTTATAGCGGTGTAGCTCCATTTTATCTGCAAAAGTACGAGCGGAGGCCTCCTATAGATCTTGGAGTTGAGATCAGGCTAATGCCACGTCCATGATGGCTTTCTATGTAGATTTTTTGTGTGCTGTCTCCAGAAGTCGGAGTTTCTGCACTGCAGTTGTGATAGAGGAAGAGCATTCTCGCTTCAGACGGGAGCCCAGTTGAATGAAAGTTCCGCGCAAAACTGATTTTGAACCCCCCCACTGAAAGGGGAGAGAGGTAGAGTCAGCGGTGTGATCCAGCATAAAGTTAGAGATGGTCTCGGAAATGAGAGCCACACAATCTTCATTCACCAAAAGCAAGTCAATTAATCGCCAGGTCCACTCTCTCACCGCGGTAGAGGGTGGAGTTAGGTAGATCGGGAGAGTGGTCAGACCACACCCTGTTGTCTATGTCGCATTCTGGTGACCAATCCAGACAGCTGTGATCCACCAAGAAATAGTCAATACGACTATAAGATAGGTGGACCGGAGAGAGATAGGTGTAGTTTCGGGTTTTAGGATGCAAGACCCTCCCCACTTCGACCAAACCCATGTTGTAGAGCGCTCCTTTTAGAACCCACAGTGTAAAAAAAGGAGATAGACAATCTCAACGTGGCGGCGTCTAGGTGTGGGTCTAGGGTGAGATTAAAATCCCCTCCCAAAAAGAAGTTTCCCTTCCGTGAATCCAGAGAGCGACTTCAGAAAGCCGAGCATAGTAGGAACTTGATCAACATTAGGGAGCTAAAAGTTGGCAATCGTCTATTTAGTACCCAAAGAAAAAAATGTACAAAAAGATATCTCAGCCGTGGGTCAGATAGTTGATCCAAAAGCTCGATGAAGAGCGTTTTGTGGATTGCAACTGAGACACCCTTGGCCTTTTGGCCAGGGTGAGTACTGTGGAACCATCTATTAAAGTACCTGCTGAAGCAGGAAGGGGTGGATCTGGTCCGGAAATGTGTCTCCTGTAACAGGAGCACGTGGACCCGTTGTTTATGCACTTGGTATAATATTTGACCCCATTTGGAGGCAATGTTAAGGCCATTGACATTCTAGGAGCAAAATTTCAACATCGGTTGGGAAACCAGAGTGTGTGCCATGGGGGAGTGAGAGGAAAAACTGCTAAAAAAAGAAAAGATGAAATAAAGGGGGAAAGGACCAGAGGAAATAAAAGGAAGAGAAGAGGTGAGAGAAAAAAGAGGGGAAAGGGGAAGCAAAGGAGGAAGACGAGGAGAAGCAAAAAAGGGGAAAGGGGGGAAAAAAACAAACTAGAAAAGAAGAGAGGGTTGTGGGTGAAAACAGAGGAAAAGAGCTAGAGAGAAATGGACATTTGTCAGAGATGTCACAAGGGTAACTAAAGGATGCTGTCAGGAATGGACTCGCCAATGGTGGTGGGACTCACCTGCCTTGTGGGCTGCAGTACCTGGGCTAGCCAGCGGGTGCTCTCGGCAACCAGAAGCTCACTCCTGCAATCAGCTATCACCTGAGGCTGATTGCAGGAGGTGTATTTAAGGAATGGCCAGACCTGCAGTCAGTGTCTTGTTGTACTGTTTCGCTTGGCACCGGTATCCTGATCCTGCTTGCTTCTATCCTGATTCTGCACGAACTGCCTGCCTGTACTGACCTCGGCTAGTCCTGACCACTCTCCCGCCTGCTCCTGGTACCTTGTTTGCCCGTTTGCTACCGACCCGGCCTGCCTGACTACGTTTAGTGTTGTATGTATGGTTGTTTGTTGGAGGTTTGGATTGTTGCACTGTGTTATGTTTAGCACTGCGTTTATGTATTGTTAGTCTTTAATAAATTGTATTGTTTATACTATACCGGAAGCCTGCGTTTCCCTGTATCAGTCCACACATTTCTGGTCATACCCAGATTCATATCAGATGCAGTGTGAAGTATCACAAAGTAGGCCTATCCTATCTAGGAGGAGAGGTCAAGTCTGGACGGAGATGTGTTCCCAACGCCAGGACGTGCATAAATATCGTAAATTGTATGATACCCATAGTAAGTTACATTGTCATAGAATGAGGATAGAGAACACATGTATGGGACTAGGCGTTAAACCACGGAAGAGCAAAACATGAGCAAACATAATTAGAACAGTACGGAGAAACATAACATGATGACCAAGGAGCCCTGCAAGGGAAAAGTGGGAGACCATCCAGTTACGGAGAGACAGGGCCTCAGGGCAGGAGAGCAACAAAAAGGAAAAAATAGCATCTATGAATGTTCCCAGTCAGGACCCCCCCCCCCCCAGTGACCCCCTCCATGGATATGAAGCTGTGGGCGACGTTAATGGGTTCATTGCTAAAGCCCAGTAGTTGAAGGGGGGCCAAGAAGACCCTAGTATAGATATTGCGGAGGGTGTCACAAAGGTCAGGGACAATACCAACGGAATAGAAAGGCGAGTGAGGAACTAACATTTGACACAAACAAGTAGTTCAAGTTGAGAGGGATGCTAGGTGTAGAGATGATGTTCACAACTCACTGCGAGGTTGTAGCTCAGTCCTCGGGTGATCCAGGTTGAGAGGGTGCAACCTCAGCAGAGCGAGATCGAGACCTCGGGCGCCTTTGGCGTTGCGGAAGAGGGGCTGATCGAGGGAGGCGGCGTTGATCTTCTGAAGAGTCCAGCCAGTTGGAAATGTCCACAGGATCTTGTTCAAGAAACAGGAAAAGGTCAGATAGTTGGTCTGGGTCTGAGAGCATAAATTTTACGGTCACCGAGGGAGACCCGAATGCTGAATAGGTGACCCCAGGCATAGGTACCTCCAGCTTGATGTATGAGATCCAACAGAGGTCTGACCACTCGTCTCATGTATAGAGTGTGTCTGGATAGGTCAAGGTAAAGATGAATTGAGGTGCCAGCAAAATCCTCCAGACCCGAACACCAGGCGTTGCACATAATGTCCTCTTTCAAGGTATAATAATGAACTGGACATAGGACATCTCTCAGAAGGTCTGAATGGTTATTGTTGGGTCCCCCCACTCTGTGGACCCTATACAGTTTCTAGGGGTGCTATAGCCTCTCTGCCCAGTACCTGGTTAAGGATGGCGATGGCGGTAGGCTTCAGGTCCGACCCCGAAATCACCTCAGGGATACCTTGTATCCGCATGTTATTTCTATGACTTCTATTTTCATTGTTCTCTATGCGGAGCTGATATTGGCGGAGGCGCATAAGGGTGTGAGGTGGAGGCCATTGCCAAGGCCCAAATCCGTGAGGCATGGTCCTCTTGGGTGATAGTTAGAGCCAGGGGCGGACTGAACTCATGGGGCCCCCCGGCAATAGGAAATCATGGGGCCCCTGTGTCCTTGCCCACACTCAAACCACACCTAAAAAGCCTATGAAAGGTACCAGGGGCATCTCATGGGGCCCCCTACTGACCCCGAGCCCTCGGGCAGTGCCTGAGTGGCTAAATGGTCAGTCCACCCCTGGTTAGAGCTGAGATGGCAGAATTGGAGACTGATACTTGCTGTTTTAAAGTATCTAGTTCCCGGATTCTAGTTTAGATACCCAGGAGTCAAAATATGCCCGAAAGGTGGAAAGGAGGGCTGTGGCCAATCGCATGTGCGAGAAGGAGCCATCACAGTGAGGCACATGCAGAGATTGGACGGGGTCCCCAGCCACAGTAGATGCCTGGGGTCGAGTGACCGGTAAGACTGGGGCGGTGTCACAGCCAGCCAGGGCAGGTGTGGAGGCCGAAGTGGTAGGCCATGACTTGGCTGGTGTACGACCCGATGCCATCTTGTTTCTGACAACCCGGGTTTCAGAAGGGGCTGTGCAGGGCAAATAACGCTGAATGGAGCTGTGTTGTGGCTCAGTAGGATACGTGGGGTGAGTTCTGTGTGCCGACATGATGATGACCGGTGTAGAGTCAGTGTAGAAAGCCTGTATGGATCAGGAGGGCACAGAGCTCAGGGGGACATGTCTTCAGCCTTCCATTGTCGGCCACGCCCCCGTTCAGATATTTTAAATATTACTTGAGATCCTCAGGACCTTCTGTCATCTGATATTCATACCGAGCCCCCCCCAGGTATATCACTAAATGTATGTTACATCTGACTTCTGTCCCTCCCTTCAGACTTGCACACTTGTACTGTATCCTCTCCTGTACTAAAATGACTTCCCCTTCCACCTCCATCATTGAGCCTCCCCACCCCTACCTCCATCAATGAGCCCCCCTTACCTCCATCAATGAGCCCCCCCCCCCCACCTCCATCAATAAACCTTCCTTCCCACCTCCATCAATGAACCTTCCTTCCCACCTCCATCAATGAACCTTCCTTTCCACCTCCATCATTGAGCCTCCCCACCCCTACCTCCATCAATGAGACCCCCCCACCTCCATCAATGAGCTTCCCCCCACCTCCATCAATAAACCTTCCTTCCCATCTCCATCAATGAACCTTCCTTTCCACCTCCATCATTGAGCCTCCCCACCCCCACCTCCATCAATGAGCCCCCCCCCCCACCTCCATCAGTAAACCTTCCTTCCCACCTCCATCTATGAGCCTTCCCTCACCAACTCCATTAATGATCCCCCCCCATCTCACACCATAATCTTTGAGCCCCCCCACCTCCTTCAATGAGCCTCCCCCCTCCCACCTCCATCAGTGGGCCTTCCTTCCCACTTCCATCAGTGAGCCTTCCTTCCCACCTCCATCTATGAGCCTTCCCTCCCCACTTCCATCAATGAGCTTTCCCCCCACCCCCATTAATAAGCCTTCCCTCCCCACTTCCATCAATGAGCCTTCCCTCCACACCTCCATCAATGACCTCCCACTATCATAAGCCTCCTCACACCCCAAATCCATCAATGAACCTTCCCCTCCATCATTTAGGCTAACTCCTCACCTCTATCAATGAGCCGTCCCTCCCCACCACTCCATCAAGGTGCCTTCCCCCACAACTCCATCAATAATCCTCCTCCTACCTCCATCAATGAGCCTTCCCCCCCACTTTTCATCAATGAGAATTTCCCCCCCCCTCCCACCTCCATCAATGAGCCTTCCCTCCCACCTCCCATCTATGAGCCTTCCCTCTCCCCCTGCATCAATGAGCCTTCCCTTCCCACCTCCATCAATATGCCTCCCCCCACCTCCATCAATGAGCCTCCCCCCCCTCCATCAATGAGCCTTCACCCCATCTCTATCAATGAGCCTTCCTTTCCTCCCACCCTTCATCATTGAGCCTTCCGTCCCCACCTCCATCAATGAGCCCTTCACTTCCCTCACCTCCATCAATGTGCCTTCCCTCCCCACTTCCATCAATGAGCCTTCACTTCCCCTCACCTCCATCAATGTGCCTTCCCTCCCCACTTCCATCAATGAGCCTTCCCAATCCCCAACTCCATCAATGAGCCTTCCCTCCCCACCTCCATCAAGGAGCCTTCCCTTCCAACCTCCATCAATGAGCCTTACCCTCCCACCTCCATCAATGAGCCTTCCCTCCCTACCTCCATCAATGTGCCTTCCCTCCCAACCTCCATCATTGAGCCTTACTAACTACCTCCATCAATGAGTCTTCCCCCCCACCTCCATCAATATGCCTTCCCCCCCACCTCCATCAATGAGCCTTCCCTTCCACCTCCATCAATGAGCCTTCCTTACCCCTTACCACCTCCCTCCATTCCCAAATAAGCCTCCCCCCACCTCCATCAATGAGCCTCCCCCACTCCCATCAATGAGCCGCCACCCCACCTCTATCAATGAGCCTTCCCTTCTCCCACCTCCATCAATGAGCCTTCCCTCCCCACCTCCAACAAGGAGCCTTCTGTTCCCTCACCTCCATCAATGTGCCTTCCCTCCCTACCTCCATCAATGTGCCTTCCCTCCCCACTTCCATCAATGAGCCTTCCCTCACCAACTCCATCAATGAGCCTTCCCTCCCCAACTCCATCAATGAGCCTTCCCTCCCCACCTCCATCAAGGAGCCTTCCCTTCCAACCTCCGTCAATGAGCCTTACCTCCCCACCTCCATCAATGAGCCTTCCCTCCCTACCTCCATCAATGTGCCTTCCCTCCCCCACCTCCATCAATGTGCCTTCCCTCCCCACCTCCATCAATGAGCCTTACCTAACCACCTGCATCAATGAGTCTTCCCTCCCCACCTCCATCAATGTGTCTTCCCCCCAATTCCATCAAAGAGCCTTTCCCCCTCCACCTCCATCAATGAGCCTTCCCTTCCCACCTCCATCAATGTGCCTTTCCTCCCTATCTCCATCACTGTGGCTTCCCCTCCCCACTTCCATCAATGAGCCTTCCCTCCCCCACCTCCATCAATGAGCCTTCCTTCCCTACCTCCATCAATGTGCCTTCCCTCCCCACTTCCATCAATGAGTCTTTCCCTCCCCAACTCCATCAATGAGCCTTCCCTCCCCATCTCCATCAAGGAGACTTCCCTTCCAAACTCCATCAATGAGCCTTCCCCTCCACCTCCATCAATGAGCCTTCCTTCCCACCCCACCTCCATCAATGGCCTTCCCTTCCCACCTCCATCAATAAGACTTCCCCCCACTTTCATCAATGAGCCTCTCCCCCACCTCCATCAATGAGTCTCCACCCCTCCTCCATCAATGAGCCTTCCCTCCCCACTTCCATCAATGACCCTTTCCCTCCCCACCTCCATCAATGAGCCTTCTCTCCCCCACATCCATCAATCAGCTACCTTTTCCCACCTCCATCAATGAGCCTCCCCTCCACCTCCATCAATGAGCCTTCCCGCCCCACCTCCATCAACGTGCCTTCCCTCCCTACCTCCATCAATGAGCCTTCCCTCCCCACCTCCATCAATGAGCCTTGGCCCCTCATGACCCTGTCCCAGTTAGCTGATTCTCCTTCCTTGGACCACTTTTGCTTGGTCCTAACCACTGCAGGGGGAGGGGGGGTAATACATTTGGCCATGAGTGTATGAAGGTGCGGTCAATGTTTTGAGAATCGTTCTGCAGGCAGTTTATAAACAAAGGTGGAGCTGTAAGATATCAAAAAGCCATCACCTGAGCATAATTGCTACAAACGAACATGGAGGTTACAATGCCAAATATCAGTCTCCAGTGTAATACACCCAGCGCGTTTCGGCTATAAATACGTCTTCATCAGGGAGGCTGGAGAGGTCCCTACATGTATGGATAGAGAGATGTATACAGGTCATCCTGATAATGTCCATTACATAACATATTCATAAAAACATTGATTACATCGGTGGACACTTACAGTAGATCTTAGGCTATGGGAGATCGTTCCCACTATTTGAAGGAATCGCTCTGGGAAACCCCACACCGGGTAGGCCAAGGCCCCCAAAGAGCCCAGACACAGGCCAAGCCTTCCCTCCCCACCTCCATCAATCAGCCTCCCCTCCCCCCACCCTCATTAGTGAGCCTTCCCTCCCCACCTCTATCAGTGAGCCTTCCCTCCCCACCTTCATCAATGAACCTACCCCCCCACTTCTATCAATGAGCCTTCCCCTCCACCTCAATCAATGAACCTTCCCCTCCCCCACCTCCATCAATGAGCTGTCCCTTCCCACCTCCATCAATAAGCCTTCCCCCTTCATCCATCAATGAGCCTTCCCTCCCACCTCCATCAATGAGCCTTACCTCCCACCTCCATCAATGAGCCTTCCCTTCCCACCTCCATCAATAAGCCTTCCCCCTTCCTCCATCAATGAGCCTTCCCTCCCCACCTCCATCATTGAGCCTTACCTCCCACCTCCATCAATGAGCCTTCCCACCTCCATCAATGAGCTGTCCCTTCCCACCTCCATCAATAAGCCTTCCTCCTTCCTCCATCAATGAGCCTTCCCTCCCCACCTCCATCAATAAGCCTTACCTCCCCACCTCCATTAATAAGCCTTCCCCCTTCCTCCATCAATCAGCCTTCCCTCCCCACTTCCATCAATGAGCCTTCCCCTCCCCACCTCCAGCAATGAGCTATCCATCCCTACCTCCATCAATAAACCTTCCCTCTCCACCTACATCAATAAGCCTGCCCCCCCACCTCCATCATAGAGTTTTCCCTCCCCCACCTCCATCAATGAGCCTTCCCTCCCCACCTCCATCAATGTGCCTTCCCTTCCCATCTCCATCAATGAGCCTTCCCTCCCCACCTCCATCAATGAGCTTTCTGTCCCCACCCCATCAATAAGCCTTCCCTTCCCACCTCCACCAATGAGCCTTCCCTCCCCACCTCCATCAATGAGCCTTCCCTCCCCACCTCCATCAATGAGCTTTCTGTCCCCACCCCATCAATGGGCCTTCCCTCCCCACCTCTATCAATAAGCCTTCCCTCTCCACCTACATCAATAAGCCTGCCCCCCACCTCCATCATAGAGCCTTCCCTCCCCACCTCCATCAATGAGCCTTCCCTCCCCCACCTCCATCAATGTGCCTTCCCTTCCCATCTCCATCAATGAGCCTTCCCTCCCCACCTCCATCAATGAGCTTTCTGTCCCCCCCCCATCTATAAGCCTTCCCTCCCCACCTCCATCAATGTGCCTTTCCCTCCCCACCTCCACCAATGAGCCTTCCCTCCCCACCCTCCATCAATGAGCCTTCCCTCCCCACCTAAGGGGAAGCTGGAGAGGTCCCTACATGTATGGATAGAGAGATGTATACAGGTCATTGTGATACTGTCAATTACGTAACATATTCATAAAAACATTGATACATCGGTGGACAGTATAATAAACACTTACAATAGATCTTAAGCTGTGGAGATCATTCCCACTATTTGAAAGAATCGTTCTGGGAAACCCACACCGGCTAGGCCAGGGCCCCCAAAGAGCCCAGACACAGGCCAAGTGAAATTGTCAGTGCCCATCCACAGCAAGCAGTATGAGGTTAAAGATAAAAATACAATTTATAAGGAAAAAAAAATGGTACCGTCCTGAACTGCTATGATAGAGACGACCATGACAGAGAAATGTCATCTCCAAACACGGAAAGGTTTCTTCACAGTAAGAGCTGTGAGAATGTGGAATAGACTCATCCCCCCAGAGTTGGTTGTGGCCAGCTCAGTGGATTGCTGGAGGAAAGTCCTGGATTCTTGCTTGGATACACAGAATATAACTGGATAGAACATTTATAGGGAAAGGTGATCCCGGGAATATCCGAATATTGATCCCGGGAATATCCGAATATTGATCCCGGGAATATCCGAATATTGATCCCGGGAATATCCGAATATTGATCCCGGGAATATCCGAATATTGATCCAGGGAATATCCGAATATTGATCCAGGGAATATCCGAATATTGATCCCGGGAATATCTGAATATTGATCCCGGGAATATCCGAATATTGATCCCGGGAATATCCGAATATTGATCCAGGGAATATCCGAATATTGATCCCGGGAATATCCGAATATTGATCCCGGGAATATCCGAATATTGATCCAGGGAATATCCGAATTTTGATCCCGGGAATATCCGAATATTGATCCAGGGAATATCCGAA
The DNA here is from genome assembly GCA_951230385.1 of Staurois parvus. Taxonomy (NCBI): domain Eukaryota; kingdom Metazoa; phylum Chordata; class Amphibia; order Anura; family Ranidae; genus Staurois; species Staurois parvus. The sequence continues at coordinate 372,064 of CATNWA010014087.1, forward strand.
TATTGATCCCGGGAATATCCGATTGCCTCTCGGGGGGTCAGGAAGGGATTTTTTTTCCCTGCAGGAGCAGATTGGATCGTGATTTGCTGGGTTGTTTGTCTTCCTCTGGAAATATTTTTATTTTAAAACTGCTACTTTCATATTGTATATATCATCAGTTTATATTTACAAATCATGTCATTATTAGTTGTTATATACAAAAGAGGTCAAATGTGCTTTTCAAAAAAAAATGTTTCCTTTTCTTTACAACTACCCGCAATGTACTTTGGGCGTTTTTTACAGCCCATGTTCTTGTTAAACAAATTACTTACTTATAATGGGGTGAAATAAAGCGACTTAGAAACTATACACAGATTCTGACCACATAAACGGGCGTTTTTTACAGCCCCTGTATCATGACAAGGCCGCTGTGTATTTACAAATGCTTAGTTCTTGACAAACTACTTATCTACCTAGGCCAGTGGTCGGCAAGCCGCGGCTCGCGAGCCACATGCGGCTCTTTACAAGCTTAAATGCGGCTCTTCTGTGTGCCGGGCGCCCGCTCCCCTCCCTCCTCTCGGACGGGCGTGTGCAGGGCGGCCGCCCCCCTCACCTCCCCTCCCCTCCCTCCTCTCGGACGGGCGTGTGCAGGGCGGCCCGCCCCCTCACCTCCCCTCCCCTCCCTCCTCTCGGACGGGCGTGTGCAGGGCGGCCGCCCCCTCACCTCCCCTCCCCTCCCCTCCCTCCTCTCGGACGGCCGCCCCAAAAGTCAGGACTCTGCAGCTGTCAGGATGTAGGCGGGGCAGCCAGGATGTAGGCGGGGCAGCGTGACGAAACTCCTCTCCTCTCACAGTCCGCCCTGAAGACCAGAACGGCGCGGGAAACACGGCGAGAGGAACGCGCGGAGCAAAGGTAAGTGAATTGACACAGGGGGGACTTACTATATGGGGGATGAATTACTATATGGGGGGGGACTTACTATATGGGGGGGGACTTACTATATGGGGGGGACTTACTATATGGGGGGGGACTTACTATATGGGGGGGGACTTACTATATGGGGGGGACTTACTATATGGGGGACTTACTATATGGGGGGGGGGGACTTACTATATGGGGGGGACTTACTATATGGGGGGGACTTACTATATGGGGGACTTACTATATGGGGGACTTACTATATGGGGGATGAATTACTATATGGGGGATGAATTGCTATATGGGGGATGAATTGCTATATGGGGGATGAATTACTATATGGGGGATGAATTGCTATATGGGGGATGAATTGCTATGGGGGATGAATTACTATATGGGGGATGAATTACTATATGGGGGATGAATTACTATATGGGGGATGGATTACTATATGGGGGATGAATTACTATGGGGGATGAATTACTATATGGGGGATGAATTACTATATGGGGGATGAATTACTATGGGGGATGAATTACTATATGGGGGATGAATTACTATATGGGGGATGAATTACTATATGGGGGATGAATTACTATATGGGGGATGAATTGCTATATGGGGGATGAATTGCTATATGGGGGATGAATTGCTATGGGGGATGAATTGCTATATGGGGGGATGAATTACTATATGGGGGATGAATTACTATAAGGGGGATGAATTACTATGGGGGATGAATTACTATATGGGGGATGAATTACTATGGGGGATGAATTACTATATGGGGGATGGATTACTATATGGGGGATGAATTACTATGGGGGATGAATTACTATATGGGAGATGTATTTTCAGTTTTAAAAAAATGTGGCTCTCAAAATAAATTTCAATCGTGGTTTTGGCGAGATTTGGCTCAGTTGAAAAAAAGGTTGCCCACCACTGTCCTAGGCCAAGGCAGAGCATGTAAGCCTTTAGATGTCTGCAGCCCCATTTCAAAAATAGAGAGTGCAAAATCTAGGGGAGTGGAAGGATAGATGGCCAAGCAGAGCAAGCAGAGTACAGAAAGCAAAGCAGAGCAAAGCAAGCAAGCCCCACAAGGGGCAGCGTTGGTACCTTTAAGGAGGCTGGAAGTGGAAACCCCTCCATAAATGGGCACTCCTTTCCGGCCCAACCCTGCTCCTTTCCAGGTGAAGCACCTTAAGCAGCTCACCGAAGGTGTCTCTCACTACCTCCTGGACAGGCAGGATTTTCTCCCTAGTGGACAGAAGACAGCGTGCGTGCCAAGTGTAGAACAGCGTGACTATACTAACTAAATAAAGTGTAGGCAACTCAAACCCTTCCCTCACTCTGAAGTTGCCGTACACCCGCTCGGGAAGAGACAGAGAGGAGAAGCGGGGATAGCCAATGGCATCCCCTACTCCCCTGTGAACCTCCGCATTGAAAGGGTACTGGACCAAAAAATGAGATGAGAGCATGGAGGGGATTCCAGGAGACAAGAGCATGGAGGAGATTCCAGGAGACAAAGCATGGAGGAGATTCCAGGAGACAAGAGCATGGAGGAGATTCCAGGAAACAAGAGCATGGAGGAGATTCCCGGAGACAGGCAGTTCCTCTAGGAGGGCTGGACAGGGCCGTAGAAGGTCCTTAACCCATCAGCAGGACCGGTATCTGCTCCTTTGTGGAAGGAGGAACAGGATGAGCCCTGCCAGAGCCCTACAAAATGACCTCCAGCAGGCCTCTGACCAAACAATCAGAAATAGACTTCATGAGGGTGGCCTGAGGGCCCGACGTCCTCTAGTGGGCCCTGTGCTCACTGCCCGGCACCATAGAGCTGGATTGGCATTTGCTATTGAACCTCAGAATTGGCAGGTCCACCACTGGCCCCCTGTGCTTTTCACAGATTAGAGCAGGTTCCCCCTGAGCACATGTGACAGACGTGAAAGGGTCTGGAGAAGCCGTGGAGAACGTTCTGCTGTCTGTAACATGGTTCAGCATGACCGTATTGGTGGTGGGTCAGTGATGGTCTGGGGGGGCATCTCCATGGAGGGACGCAGAGAGCTCTACAGGCTAGACAATGGCACCCTGACTGCCATTAGGTATCAGAATGAAATCCTTGGACCCATTGTCAGACCCTAAGCAGGTGCAGTGGGTCCTGGGTTCCTCCCGGTGCAGTGGGTCCTGGGTTCCTCCTGTTGTAGTGGGTTCTGGGTTTCCTCCTGGTGCAGTGGGTCCTGGGTTCCTCCGGTGCAGTAGGTCTTGGGTACCTCCCTGTGCAGTGGGTCCTGGGTTCCTCCTTGTGCAGTGGGTCCTGGGTTCCTCCTGGTGCATGACAGTGCCCGGCCTCATGTGGCCAGAATATGCAGGCAGTTCCTGGAGGATGAAGGAATTGATACCATTGAATGGCCCCCACGCTCACCTGACCTAAATCCAATAGAACCCCTCTGGGATTTCATGTTTCGGTCCAACCGACGCCTCCAGGTTGCACCTCAGACTGTCCAGAAGCTCAGTGATGCCCTGGTACATTTCTGGGAGGAAATCCCCCAGGACACCATTTGTGGTCTCATTAGGAGCCTCCCCCGACATTGTCAGGCATGCATACAAGCACGTGGGGGCCACACAGACTACTGAGGACCATTCTGAGTTGCTGCAATGACATTTCACCAACATGGACTCGCCTGCTGCATCATTTCTTCACTTTGATTTTCGGGGTGTCTTTGAATTCAGTCCTCTGTAGGTCGATCATTTTCATTTCCATCAAACAATGGGGCATCCTTACGTTCCTCACCCATCCCCCGTCCATGTCAGTATAGAGATCCAGCAGGAGATTCCTCCCCATTGAGATCTGATGGGTTTTCAGAGTCTTCCTTTCATTTTTTGGAGAGGTGTAGTTTGACTTTAGTTTCTATACAACCTTCGTTGGTGACCAGCTTGTGGATTTTATTGTAGCCTTCAAGGAGTTTATCTAGAGGTGTATCATCAGGAAGGTCTTGTAAACAAGTTTACATTTTAGTGTTAGATTGTGCTGAAAACTGCACTGGACTGACTAGATCAGTCGCTGTTTGTAAGTAGGTGGTTGCATGGTTGGGTAGGGTGATGTCCCTCCAGTCAGTTGTACCCAATGGTGGATATTGGTGCTAAACCCTCTTAGGCAAGGCTTTTTTTACTCAGAGAATCGGTGCAGGAATTCGCCTTTCTGAGTCACTTCTTGTTTCCGCTCCCCCTACCCACCTCCAAGCACCGTCCCTTGGTTCCACCCCCTACCCACCTCCAAGCACTGCCCCTTGGTTCCACCCCCTACCCACCTCCAAGCACTGTCCCTTGGTTCCACCCCCTACCCACCTCCAAGCACCGTCCCTTGGTTCCACCCCCCACCCACCTCCAAGCACCGTCCCTTGGTTCCACCCCCCACCCACCTCCGAGCACTGTCCCTTGGTTCCACCCCCTACCCACCTCCAAGCACTGTCCCTTGGTTCCAGGCCCTGCCCACCTCTGAGCATCGTCCCTTGGTTCCATCCTCTACCCACCTCCAAGCACCGTCCCTCGGTTCCACCCCCTACCCACCTCCAAGCACCGTCCCTTGGTTCCACCCCCCACCCACCTCCGAGCACTGTCCCTTGGTTCCACCCCCTACCCACCTCCAAGCACTGTCCCTTGGTTCCAGGCCCTGCCCACCTCCGAGCATCGTCCCTTGGTTCCATCCTCTACCCACCTCCAAGCACCGTCCCTCGGTTCCACCCCCTACCCACCTCCGAGCACCATCCCTTGGTTCCACCTCCTACTCACCTCCGAGCACTGTCCCTTGGTTCCACCCCCTACCCACCTCCAAGCACCGTCCCTTGGTTCCACCCCCTACCCACCTCCGAGCACTGTCCCTTGGTTCCACCCCCTACCCACCTCTGAGCACCATCCCTTGGTTCCACCCCCTACCCACCTCCAAGCACCGTCCCTTGGTTCCACCCCCTACCCACCTCCAAGCACCATCCCTTGGTTCCACCCCCTACCCACCTCCAAGCACCATCCCTTGGTTCCAGCCCCTGCCCACCTCCAAGCACCGTCCCTCGGTTCCCCCCCTACTACCCACCTCCGAGCATTGTCCCTTGGTTCTACCCCCTACACACCTCCAAGCACTGTCCCTTGGTTCCACCCCCTACTCACCTCCGAGCACTGTCCCTCGGTTCCACCCCCTACCCACCTCCGAGCACTGTCCCTTGGTTCCAGGCCCTGCCCACCTCCGAGCACTGTCCCTTGGTTCCACCCCCTACCCACCTCCAAGCACCATCCCTTGGTTCCACCCCCTACTCACCTCCGAGCACTGTCCCTCGGTTCCACCCCCTACCCACCTCCGAGCACTGTCCCTTGGTTCCACCCCCTACCCACCTCCAAGCACCATCCCTTGGTTCCACCCCTACCCACTTCCAAGCACCATCCCTTGGTTCCAGCCCCTGCCCACCTCCAAGCACCGTCCCTCGGTTCCCCCCCTACTACCCACCTCCGAGCATTGTCCCTTGGTTCTACCCCCTAACACACCTCCAAGCACTGTCCCTTGGTTCCACCCCCTACTCACCTCCGAGCACTGTCCCTCGGTTCCACCCCCTACTCATCTCCGAGCACTGTCCCTTGGTTCCACCCCCTACTCACCTCCGAGCACTGTCCCTTGGTTCCACCTCCTACTCACCTCCGAGCACTGTCCCTTGGTTCCATCCCCTACCCACCTCCAAGCACCATCCCTTGGTTCCAGCCCCTGCCCACCTCCAAGCACCGTCCCTCGGTTCCACCCCCTACCCACCTCCAAGCACCGTCCCTCGGTTCCACCCCCTACCCACCTCCCAGTACTGCTCCTTTTAGAATAGACAGAGCAGAGTATTATTTTGTGTTGCTAAGTAATTTGTTAATAATAACAAGAAAAGCAGTAAAATAGTCCCTCAGCAACAATGGACCCCAAAACAAAACACCATCCTAGCAATGGTAGACCCCCCAGTAGCAACAACGGATCCCTCAGCAGTCAGCATTAATAACCTCTCCAGCAGCCAGCAACAATAGACCCCTCCCTTAACAATAGATCCCTTCCAGAAACAATAGATCCCCCCATCAGCAACAAAAGACCTCCACAGGAGCAATAGACCACCATGCAAAAATAGATCCCCTCCAGTACTAATAGATCCCCCAGCAGCCAGCATCAATAGACCCTCCAGCACACCCCAGAATCACTCTCATTACATACATTCAGTGCCGGAACTGCATTCCCTCGCGTTTCTGCTGGAAAAGCCCTTCTCTTAGGGTTTGGTCTGCTGCCTTTCTGGTACGGCCCTGAGGTTGTTTCCACACGTCTACTTGGAATAACGGAAAAGGAGCGCCCGACGTCCAGAAGAACGCACGTTTGATGGTAGATTAAGAGGCATTTATTGAGAGTAACGACAAGTACATCAAGCCAACGCGTTTCGGGATAAAAGACTCTCCTTCTTCAGGGCTGGCAACGGCAACTCTGCAGAGATATCACGGTAAGATCTTACGTTGAAAGGGTCAGCAGAGAAAAAAGAAACCACCTTGGTGAGAGCTTTGGGTCGCCGGGTGGAAAATGCCTCATGATGCTTCTGGACGTAGCCCTCTCCTAGGTAGAGTAGGCTGCTAGGGAAATGTAGTTGGCTCCAGGGGTTGATTATTTAGGGCTGCTTAGGGTTTCACAGGCTGGTGCTCTGTTACAGTGCCTTGAAAAAGTCTTCATACCCCCATTGAAATGTTCCCCATGTTGTCATGTTACAACCAAAACCGTCCATGTATGTTATTGGGGTTTTATGTGATGGACCAACACAACGTGGCCCATAATTGTGAAGTGGAAGAAAAATGAGAAATGGTTTTCAACATTTGTGACCAATAAATCTGTGATCAGTGTGGCGGCATTTGTATTCGGCCCCCTTTACTCTGATCCCCCTAACTAAAATCTAGTGGAACCAATTGCCTTCAGAAGTCACCTAATTAGTACATAGAGTCCCCCTGTGTGTCATGTGATATCAGTATAAATCCAGCTGTCTCTGTGAAGCCCTCAGAGGTTTGTTAGAGAACATTAATGAACAAACAGCATCATGAAGGCCAAGGAACAAACCAGACAGGTCAGGGATAAAGTTGTGGAGAAGTGTAAAGCAGGTTTAGGTTATATATAAAAAAAATCCCAAGCTTTGCCCATCTCACGGAGCACTGTGTTCAACCCATCCTCTGAAAATGGGAGGAGTACGGCACAACTGCCAACCTACCAAGACATGGCCGTCCACCTAAACTGACAGGCCGGGCAAGGAGGACATTCATCAGAGAAGCAGCCAAGAGGCTCATGGGAACTCTGAAGGAGCTGCAGAGATCACAGCTCAGGGGGGGAATCTGTCCTCAGGACAACTATTAGTCGTCACTCCACAAATCTGTCCTTTATGGAAGAGTGACAAGAAGAAGCCATTGTTGGAAGAAAGCCATTGTTGGAGGAAAACCATAAGAAGTCCCGTTTGCAGTTTGTGAGAAGCCATGTGGGGGACACAGCAAACATGTGGAAGAAGGGGCTCTGGTCAGAGGAGACCAACATGGGACTTTACGGCCTAAAAGCAAAACGCTATGTGTGGGGGAAAATTAACACTGCCCATCCCCCTGAACACACCATCCCCCACCGTGAAACATGGTGGTGGCAGCATCATGTGGTGGGGATGCTTTTCTTCAGCAGGGACAGGGAAGCTGGTCAGAGTTGATGGGAAGATGGATGGAGCCAAATACAGGGAAATCTTAGAAGAAAACCTGTTAGAGTCTGCAGAAGACTTGAGACCGGGGAGGAGGAGGGATATGATCTCCATGTATAATACATAAGGGGGATATGATCTCCATGTATAATACATAAGGGGGATATGATCCCCATGTATAATACATAAGGGGGGGATATGATCTCCATGTATAATACATAAGGGGGGGATATGATCTCCATGTATAATACATAAGGGGGATATGATCTCCATGTATAATACATAAGGGGGGATATGATCTCCATGTATAATACATAAGGGGGGATATGATCTCCATGTATAATACATAAGGGGGGATATGATCTCCATGTATAATACATAAGGGGGGATATGATCTCCATGTATAATACATAAGGGGGGATATGATCTCCATGTATAATACATAAGGGGGATATGATCTCCATGTATAATACATAAGGGGGGGATATGATCTCCATGTATAATACATAAGGGGGGATATGATCTCCATGTATAATACATAAGGGGGGATATGATGTCCATGTATAATACATAAGGGGGGGATATGATCTCATGTATAATACATAAGGGGGGATATGATCTCCATGTATAATACATAAGGGGGGATATGATCTCCATGTATAATACATAAGGGGGGATATGATCTCCATGTATAATACATAAGGGGGGATATGATCTCCATGTATAATACATAAGGGGGGATATGATCTCCATGTATAATACATAAGGGGGGATATGATCTCCATGTATAATACATAAGGGGGGATATGATCTCCATGTATAATACATAAGGGGGGATATGATCTCCATGTATAATACCTAAGGGGGGATATGATCTCCATGTATAATACCTAAGGGGGGATATGATCTCCATGTATAATACCTAAGGGGGGATATGATCTCCATGTATAATACCTAAGGGGGGATATGATCTCCATGTATAATACCTAAGGGGGGATATGATCTCCATGTATAATACATAAGGGGGATATGATCTCCATGTATAATACATAAGGGGGGGATATGATCTCCATGTATAATACCTAAGGGGGGATATGATCTCATGTATAATACATAAGGGGGGATATGATCTCCATGTATAATACATAAGGGGGATATGATCTCCATGTATAATACATAAGGGGGATATGATCTCCATGTATAATACATAAGGGGGATATGATCTCCATGTATAATACATAAGGGGGGATATGATCTCCATGTATAATACATAAGGGGGGATATGATCTCCATGTATAATACATAAGGGGGGATATGATCTCCATGTATAATACCTAAGGGGGGATATGATCTCCATGTATAATACATAAGGGGGGATATGATCACCATGTATAATACATAAGGGGGGATATGATCTCCATGTATAATACATAAGGGGGGATATGATCTCCATGTATAATACATAAGGGGGGATATGATCTCCATGTATAATACAAAAGGGGGGATATGATCTCCATGTATAATACAAAAGGGGGGATATGATCTCCATGTATAATACAAAAGGGGGGATATGATCTCCATGTATAATACAAAAGGGGGGATATGATCTCCATGTATAATACAAAAGGGGGGATATGATCTCCATGTATAATACAAAAGGGGGGATATGATCTCCATGTATAATACAAAAGGGGGGATATGATCTCCATGTATAATACAAAAGGGGGGATATGATCTCCATGTATAATACAAAAGGGGGGATATGATCTCCATGTATAATACAAAAGGGGGGATATGATCTCCATGTATAATACAAAAGGGGGGATATGATCTCCATGTATAATACAAAAGGGGGGATATGATCTCCATGTATAATACAAAAGGGGGGATATGATCTCCATGTATAATACAAAAGGGGGGATATGATCTCCATGTATAATACAAAAGGGGGGATATGATCTCCATGTATAATACACAAGGGGGGATATGATCTCCATGTATAATACACAAGGGGGGATATGATCTCCATGTATAATACACAAGGGGGGATATGATCTCCATGTATAATACACAAGGGGGGATATGATCTCCATGTATAATACACAAGGGGGGATATGATCACCATGTATAATACATAAGGGGGGATATGATCTCCATGTATAATACATAAGGGGGGATATGATCTCCATGTATAATACATAAGGGGGGGATATACTAAAGTCCTTACTATAGTCCTGCACAGCCACGTAACACAGATTTTCCATTCAGGCTCCATTCACACCTACGCATCTTGCTTTTTTGTCCGTTTTCCAGTGCTTTTCGTTGTTGGTTTTGCGTTTTCTATACGCGTTTTTGATGCATTTTTGATGCGTTTTGTTCATCTATTTTTTTTTTTTTTGTTGCTTGACAGAATAAAAATGCAAAACATGGCAAAATTCGCACTACCATGCATTTCAGGAGCTTCTGCTTTGAACTCTATTGTAGGTAAAGGGCTGCTTTTTGTGTTTGAAAAAAAGTCCCCGACTCTTTCCAAAACTCAGCGGCTCAAAAAAGCATCAATGTGAACGAGTTCCATAGGAAACCATACTAAATGGACTGCAGTGTGTTTCTGAAAAAAAGCACAAAAAAAATGCATTGGTGTGTGAACTGAACCTGAGACAGTGACCAGTCCTTGAGCTTGTTTTGATGTTCTACTAGGGCAGGGGTCTCCAGACTACGGCCCTGCAGGTGTTGAGGGACTGCAGGTCCCAAGAGGTATTGCAAGACTCAGACAGCCACAGAGAAGACTCCCAAGGCAGAGCCATGATGGGACTTGTAGTATGTGAACAGCTGGAGGGCAATAGTTTGGAGTCCGATGTACTTGGGGATAATAAAACTTGCAAAGTCCTTACAGCAGAAATCTTCTTCTGGACAGCTAGCAGCCTCTCCTGAGGTACCAAGCCAGACCTCAGATCCTCCTCAATCCAGCAGCTCTGGGTCTGTCCCTGGGCAGGGGGTCCATTATCTGTCACTTTAAATGATGAAACAGTCCAGGGTACCAGCTAATCCAGTTTCCCACCAGAGTGGTCCTTCCCCTATCTGGCCCAGGGGGTGTAGAAGTTCTCACTTGGTCCCCCTCCTATGCCTCACATGGGTCGTGGCTGCTACCAGACCTTCTAGCTAGGTGGCACCTTCACTGCCTCACAGGTGGTCCTCTCTCAGGGGGCCGGAGAAGTCCCAAGTTTTCAGCCTTCCAAGGTCCTCCACCTGCCGCTCGGTCTGGGACCCCTCACAGGCTCCTGCCTCCAGCCCCTCACATCTCTCTTCCACCCCAACTCTCCAGCTGCTGGGCAGGCTCTGTTACTCTTAAAGGGTGTCCTGGCCCCTTGCCAAGCCTCCTATTGGGGATGTTCCAGGATCCTCTAAAAGGCACTCCTCAAATCCACCAAATACTTCTAGACTTTTTCTCCAAAATTCTAGAGCTGGGGGACCTGTCTGCAGAGCCTCTCAGCCCTGAACCAATTTTGACCCCCTGCTAGGTATTACTCCCAGCCCTAGCTAATAATTGGAGTGTAGCTCCCCGTAGCTGTCCAGGAGGGTGCTACACAGGGATGAGGAATAAATCGACCTGTTAGTAAAAGCAGCACATAATACACACATGACACATTGTTAGACACACATTTAACCCCTTGATTGCCCCTAGATGTTAACCCCTTCCCAGCCTGTGTCATTAGTACAGTGACAAAGTTAGAAATAAGTTGTACAGCGAGCGCTTACTGTAATAAGAATATGAAAAAGAGCCGCTAGGGCCCTGCACCCTTTGAGAACGTGCTTAGCACGAAACTCGTCAGGGGGGGCTACAGCACCTGGACATCCACCCCATGTTTGCGCACCAAGTCTTAAGGAGGGACTCCAGAGGTGTATGAGTGTCGGATGCACCATTGAACCTAACCAGGATTGATGATCGGTGAGAACTAGTGAGCGCAGCTTTTTATCTGAGTGGGGAGAACCTAGACGCACCAGGAGAGAGGATACTTCTTTCATGCGTATTTTAAACGCACTTCTGGGTGAGTGCGCACTTTACTTATTTCCTGCTCACTTTTGGATCATTCACCTTGATAGGGGGACCTGGCAGATTTGGCACATTGCACCGTATCACATGTTTTTGGACATTTAATTGAACATCGAACTTATATGTAGGACGAGTATACGATTCTATGTCCTCACCTGTTCTATTCTTATAATTGAATGGATGTTGATGTTTCACTTTTTCCAATACTAGCGCTGCACCTTTTTGTTTATATATTAGTACAGTGACAGTGTACCATATTATCACTTGTCACTGGTGATGTCAGTGGCATTTAATGAGTTCCCCTAAGGATAAGTCAGTGTCAGATTGCACGCGCCGCACTATTGCAGTCCCATTATAAGTCGTTGATCACTGCCATTAGTATAGAAATAAACATTCCAGTATACGTACCGAGCGAGTTTGTAGATGAACAAATCAATATACACTGATTGGGATTTTTGCTGAATACATTTTGGCCTAAATTCATCCCAAAGGTGTTCTATGGGGTTTGAGGTCAGGACTCTGTGCAGGACAGTCAAGTTCCTCCACCCCAAACTGGCTCCTCCATGTCTTTATGGACCTTGCTTTGTGCACTGGTGGGCAGTCATGTTGGAACGGGAAGGGGCCATCCCCAAACTCCTCCCAACAAAGCTGGGAGCGTGAAATTGTCCAAAATGTTGCCTTAAGAGTTTCTTTCACTGGAACTAGGGGCCAAGCCCAACCCCTGAAAAACACCCCCCACACCATAATCCCCCCTCCACTAAACTTTACACTTGGCACAATGCAGTCATGCGGCAAGTACCGTTCTCCTGGCCACCGCCCTAAAACCCAGACACATCCATCCCATCGGATTGCCAGACAGTGGCGCCATGAGAAGCGTGATTGGCATTCCTCCAGAGAACACATCTCCACTGCTCTAGAGTCCAGTGGCGGCGTGCTTTACAACCACGGCATCCGACGCTTTTGCATTGCACTTGGTGATGGAAGGCTTGGATGCAGCTGCTCGGTATACATCCCCATGGGAAACCCATTCCATGAAGCTCTCTCTCTCTAGTCGCACTGTTGTTAGAGGCTCATCTGAAGGCCACACCAAGTTTGGAGGGTCTTTAGCTATTGACTCTGCAGACAGTTGGTGACTTCTGCGCACCGTGCGCCTTCAGCATGCGCTGACCCCGCCCTGTCATGTGAGCGTGGCCTACCACTTGGTGGCTGAGTGGCTGTATGTTGTTCCCATTGGCTTCCACTTTGTTATAATCCCACTAACAGTTGGTGGAATATTTAGTAGCCAGGAAATGTCACGGATGGACTTATTGCCCGAGGTGTGGCCACCTATCACGGGACCACGCTTGGAGTCACTGAGCTCCTGAGAGCGACCCATTCTTTCACACCAATGTTTGTAGAAGCCGTCTGCATGCCTAGGGCTTGATTGTATACAACACCTGTGTCCATGGAGGGGATTGGAACACCTGAATCACATGATATGGAGGGGATTGGAACACCTGAATCACATGATGTGGAGGGATTGGAACACCTGAATCACGTGATGTGGAAGGGGATTGGAACACCTGAATCACATGATATGGAGGGGATTGGAACACCTGAATCACATGATATGAGGGGATTGGAACACCTGAATCACATGATATGGAAGGGATTGGAACACCTGAATCACATGATATGGAAGGGATTGGAACACCTGAGTCACATGATATAGAGGGGATTGGAACACCTGAATCACATGATTGGGAGGAAATTGGAGCACCTGAATCCCGATATGGAGGGGATTGGAACACCTGAATCACATGATATGGAGGGGATTGGAACACCTGAATCACATGATTGGAAGAGATTGGAGCACCTGAATCACATGATATGGAGCGGATTGGAACACCTCAATCACATGATATGGAGGGGTATTGGAACACCTGAAATCACATGATATGGAGGGGATTGGAGCATCTGAATCACATGATATGGAGGGGATTGGAACACCTGAATCACATGATATGGAGGGGATTGAAACACCTGTAAATCACATGACCGGGAGGGCGGATGGACTTAATTGCACAGGTGCCACCTATCACGGGACCACGCTTGGAGTCCACTGAGCTCCTGAGAGCGACCCATTCTTTCACCAATGTTTGAAGAAGCCGTCTGTATGCCTAGGGGCTTGATTGTATACACCTGTGTCCATGGAGGGGATTGGAACACCTGAATCACATGATATGGATAGGTTTGGAACACCGGACTCACATGATTGGGAGGGGATTGGAACCACCTGAATCACATGAATATGGAGGGGATTGGAACACCTGAATCACATGATATGGAGGGGATTGCGCTAGTACTGGACATGTCACACCTGAATCATTCACATGAAATGGGAGGGATTGGAACACCTGAATCACATGATTGGGAGGGGATTGGAGAACAGGCTCCGAATCACGTGATATGGAGGGGATTGGAACACCTGAATCACTGCAGATGATATGGAGGGGATTGGAACACCTGAATCACATGCTATGGGAGGGGATTGGCACCAAACACCCGAATCACGTGATATGGAGGGGATTGGAACACCTGATATCACATGATTGGACAAGAGGGGATTGGAACACCTGAATCACATGATATGGAGAGGGGATTGGGAACACCCTGAATCACATGATATGGAAGTGGATTAGGGAACACCTGGAATCACAATGATATGGAAGGGATTGGAACACCTGAATCACATGATTGGGAGATGGGATTGGAACACCTGAATCATCACATGATATGGAGGGGTTTGTGAGCACCTGAATCACATGATATGGAGGGGATTGGAACACCTGAATCACATGATTGTGGAGGGGATTGGAACACCTGAATCACATGATTGGGAGGGCGATGGACTTCTTGCACAGGTGGGCCACCTATCATGGGACAACGTTTGGAGTCACTGAGCTCCTGAGAGCTTGCACAACAAGGGGGCCCCCAGACCCGACCCCCCATGTGTATGAGTATGGGGTACCCATTCACAAACAAAAGTTTAGTGAGAAGTGACAGGAGAACCGCCTCTGACAAGTCCTTTATTAACAATAAAACAATTGTCCCCCCGGAGTAGATCCAACCGCCAACCCGAAAAAAGAAAAAACAATCTGCTCCGCCCTCAATGCTGGCTCCCGCCTCCTGACAGCTGCTCACCACAATGACAGTTGGGGTGATTACATCACAAGGAGGAGGATGATCACCCCCAACCCCTTGTGAGGTCATCATGCCGTGTGATTGGCCAAAGCATTGCACCTGGTCAGGTCCCGGTGCAATGCTTTGGCCAATCACAATGCATGGTCAAGGTGCAGTGCATTGTGGGGAGCGGCGGTAAATAGCTCAACGAACTTACATTGACGTGCCGCCTATCGCTACATGGCGGGGGAAAAAGTGTGATGAGGGCCCCTCCACAGTCACCTCTTGAAAACCCCTGATGACGTCATCTGACGAAACTAGTAGGGCAGAAGACTGAACACAGGCCACTACACTATATGCGATCCCGCTGCCGCCATCTTGGATTCTGGAACGGGAGTTGTCTATGTGACATAAAGAGCCCGGCTGTCGTCTTTTCATTGAACGTGTATTACATTATATTGGTGCTGTCATCGGGAACGTGCCTTCATCTGCCCCCTCCCCCTCCTATAATGTAACAGACCCCCCATATATCACCCTCCCCCTCCTATAATGTACAGATCCCCCCATATATCACCCCTCCCCCTCCTATAATGTACAGACCCCCCCATATATCATCACCCCTCCCCCTCCTATAATGTACAGACCCCCCATATATCACCCCTCCCCCTCCTATGAATGTACAGACCCCCCTATATCATCACCACCCTCCCCCTCCTATAATGTACAGACCCCCCATATATCACCCCCCCTCCTATAAAGTGTAACAGTACCCCCCATATATCACCCCTCTCCCCCCTCCTAATAATATACAGACCCCCCATATATCACCCCTCCCCCTCCTATAATGTACAGACCCCCCATATATTCACCCCTCCTATAATGTACAGATCCCTACAATATATCACCCCCTCCCCCTCCCTATAATGTACAGATCCCCCATATATCACCCCCCCCCTCCTATAATGTACAGATCCCCCCATATATCACCCCTCCCCCTCCTATAATGTACAGACCCCCCATATATCACCCCTCCCCCTCCTATAATGTACAGCTCCTCCCATATATCACCCCTCCCCCTCCTATAATGTACAGATCCCCCCATATATCACCCCCCTCCCCCTCCATATAATGTACAGACCCCCCCATATATCACGCCCTCCCCCTCCTATAATGTACAGACCCCCCATAATATCACCCCCCCTCCTATAATGTACAGACCCCCCATATATCACCCTCCCCCTCCTATAATGTACAGACCCCCCCATATATCACCCCTCCTATAATGTACAGATCCCCCATATATCACCCCCCTCCTATAATGTACAGACCCCCCATATATCGCCCCCTCCCCCTACCTATAATGTACAGATCCCATATATCGCCCCCCTCCTATAATGTACAGATCCCCCCATATATCACCTCTCCCCCTCCTATAATGTACAGACCCCCCATATATCACCCCTCCCCCTACCTATAATGTACAGTATCCCCCATATATCACCCTCCCCCTCCTATAATGTACAGACCCCCCATATATCACCCCTCCCCCTCCTATAATGTACAGATCCCCCATATATCACCCCCCCCATCTATAATGTACAGATCACCCCTCCCCCTCCTATAATGTACAGATCCCCCATATATCACCCTCCCCCTCCTATAATGTACAGATCCCCCATATATCACCCTCTCCCCCTGCTATAATGTACAGAACCCCCCCCATATACAGCGTCCTCCCATATCACCACCCCTCCCCCTCCTAAATAATGTACAGCTCCTCCCATATATGTACAGATACCTGCCCACGACCTCCCCCTCCTATAATGTACAGACGACCCCCATATATCACCCCTCCCCCTCCTATAATGTACAGATGGGATCCTCCCATATATACACCCCACCCCCTCCTATAATGTACAGATCCCCCATTATATCGCCCCCTCCCCCTCCTATAGAATGTACAGATCCCCCCATATATCACCCCTCCCCCTGCTCTATAATGTACAGATCCCCCATATATCGCCCCTCCCCCTCCTATAATGTACAGATCCCCCATATATCACCCTCCCCCTCCTATAATGTAACAGACCCCCCATATATCACCCCTCCCCCTGCCGTAGATAACCACCCCCAAATTATCCCTCATATAATGTACAGATCCCCCATATATCACACCCCCCTCCTATAATGTACAGACCCCCCATATATCACCCCCTCCCCCCTCTATAATGTACAGATCCCCATATATCACCCCTCCCCCTCCTATAATGTACAGACCCCCCAATATATCACCCCTCCCCTCCTATAATGTTACAGCTCCTCCCATATATCACGCCCTCCCCCTCCTATAATGTACAGATCCCCCATATATCACCCCTCCCCCTCCTATAAATGTACAGATCCCCCCATATATCACCCCTCCCCCCTCCTATAATGTTACAGATCCCCCCCATATATCACCCCTCCCCTCCTATAATGTACAGACCCTCAAATAATCACCCCTCCCCCTCCTATAATGTACAGATCCCGACATATATCACCCTCCCCCTCCTATAAATGTACAGATCCCCCCATATATCACCCTCTCCCCTCCTATAATGTACAGATCTCCTACATATATCACCCCTCACCCCTCCTATAATGTACAGGATTCCCCATCATATATCACCTCCCTCCCCCTCCTATAATGTACAGATCCCCTCATATATCACCCTCCCCCCTCCTAAATCACAGATCCCCCCATATATCACCCCTCCCCCTCCTATAATGTACAGATCCCCCATATATCAACCCCTCCCCCTCCTATTATGTACAGATCCCCCCATATATCACCCCTCCCCCTCCTATAATGTACAGATCCTCCCCATAATATCTGCCCCTCCCCCTCCTATAATGTACAGATCCCCCTCATATATCACACCCCTCCCCCTCCTATAATGTACAGATCCCCATCATATATACACCCTCCCTACCTCCTATAATGTACAGATCCCCCCATATATCACCCCTACCCCCTCCTATAATGTACAGATCCCCCCAAATAATCACCCCTCCCCCTCCTATAATGTACAGATCCTACATATATCACCCCTCCCCCTCCTATAATGTACAGATCCCCCCATATATCACCCCTCCCCCCTCCTATAATGTACAGATCCCCCCATATATCACCCCCACCCCCTCCTATAATGTACAGATCCCCCATATATCACCCCTTCCCCCTCCTATTAATGTACAGATCCCCCCATATATCACCCCCTGAACCCCCACTCCTATAATGTACAGACCCCCCATATATCACCCCTCCCCCTCCTATAAATGTACTCAGCTCCTCCCATATATCACCTCCTCCCCCTCCTATAATGTACAGATCCCCCATATATCACCCCTCCCCCTCCTATAATGTACAGATCCTCCCATATAAGTCACCCTCCCCTCTCCTATAATGTACAGATCCCCCATATATCGCCCCTCCCCCTCCTATAAATGGGTACAGATCCCCCCCATATATCACCCCTCCCCCTCCCTATAATGTACAGATCACCCCTCCCCCCCATATATCAGCTATCCCCCTCACCCCCCTCCTATAAATGTACAGATCCCCCATATAATCATCACCCTCCCCCTCCTATAATGTACGCGCCCAGATCTCCACATAATATCACCCCTCCCCCTCCTATAATGTACAGATCCCCCATATATCACCTCCCCCCTTCCTATAATGTACAGATCCCCCCATATATCACCAAACCCTCCCCCTCCTATAATGTACAGATCCCCTCCCCCATATATCACCCCTCCCCCTCCTATAATGTACAGATCCCGACATATATCACCCCTCCCCCCTCCTATAATGTACAGATCCCCCATATATCACCCCCATCCCCCTCCTATAATGTACAGATCCCCCATATATCACCCCTCCCCCTCCTATAATGTACAGATCCCCCATATCACCACACCCCTCCCCCTCCTATAATGTACAGATCCCCCATATATCACCCCTCCCCTCCTATAAATGTACAGACCCCCAAACATATATATCAACCCCTCCCCCTCCTTATAATGTACAGATCCCCCCATATAATCACCCCTCCCCCTCCTATAATTACAGATCTCCCCCATATATCACCCTCCCCCTCCTATAATGTACAATCCCCTACGATATATCACCCCTCCCCCTCCTATAATGTACAGATCCCCCATATATCACCCCTCCCCCCCTCCTACTAATGTACAGATCCCCCCATATACACCCCTCCCCTCCTATAATGTACAGATCCCCCCATATATCACCCTCTCCCCCTCCTATAATGTACAGATCCCCCCATATATCACCCCTCCCCCTCCTATAATGTACAGATACCCCCCATATATCACCCCTACCCCCTCCTATAATGTACAGATCCCCCATATATCACCCCTCCCCCTCCTATAATGTACAGATACCCCCCCATATATCACCCCCCCCCCTCCTATAATGTACAGATCCCCCATATATCACCCCTCCCCCTCCTATAATGTACAGATCCCCCATATATCACCCCTCCCCCTCCTATAATGTACAGATCCCCCAATTTCACACCCCACTCCCCCTGCCTATAATGTACAGATCCCCCCATATATCACCCCTCCCCCTCCTATAATGTACAGACCCCTCCCCCCATATATCACCCCTCCCACCCTCCCCCTCCTATAAATGTACAGATCCCCCCATATATCACCCCTCCCCCCTCCTATAAATGTACAGATACCCCCCATATATCACCCCTCCCCCCCTCCTATAAATGTACAGACCCCCCATATATCACCCCTCCCTCCTATAAATGTACAGATCCCCCATATATCACCCCCCCCCCCTATAATGTACAGACCCCCATATATATCACCCCTCCCCCTCCTATAATGTACAGATCCCCCCATATATCACCCCTCCCCCTCCTATAATGTACAGATCCCCATATATTCACCCTCCCCCTCCTATAATGTACAGACCCCGCCAAATAACCTGCTCCCCCATATATCACCCCTCCCCCTCCTAATAATGTACAGATCCCCCATATATCACCCCTCCCCCCTCCTATAATGTACAGATCCCACCCCATATATCACCCCTCCCCCTCCTATAATGTACAGATCCCCCATATATCACCTCCCCCTCATCTATAATGTACAGACCCCCCATATATCACCCCTCCCCCTCCTATAATGTACAGATCCCCCCATATATCACCCTCCCCCTCCTATAATGTACAGACCCCCCATATATCACCCCTCCCCCTCCTATAATGTAACAGATCCCCCCCATATATCACCCCTCCCCCTCCCTATAATGTACAGATCCCCCATATATCACCCCTACCCCCTCTCCTATAAATGTACAGATCCCCCCATATATCACCCCTCACCCCCTCCTATAATGTACAGATCCCCCATATATCACCCCCTCCCCTCCCCCTCCTACAATGTACAGACTCCGACATATATCACCCCTCCCCCTCCTATAATGTACAGATCCCCCCCCATATATCACCCCTCCCCCTCCTATAATGTAACAGATCTCACCCAATATTATCATCTACCCCCCCCCTGGCCATATAATGTACAGACACCGCTCCATTTATCTAAATTACACCTCCCCCTCATCCAATAATGTCAGATCCCCCCATATGATCACCCCTCCCCCCTCCTATAATGTACAGATCCCCCATATATCACCCCTCCCCCTCCTATAATTACAGACACCCCGACATATATCACCTCCCCTCCCTCACCTATAATGTACAGATCCCCCTATATCACCCTCTCCCCTCCTATAATGTTACTGCGCTCCTCCTCAATATATCACCCCTGCCCCTCCTCTATTGATGTACGGAATCCCTACATATATCTCTCCCACTCACCCCTCCTATCTCTCTAATGTACAGCTCCTGGGGCCCATATATCACCCCTCCCCTCCTATAATTGTACAGACACCTCCCTATATATCACCCCCTCCCCTGTCCTATAATGTACAGATCCCCCCATATATCACCCCTCCACCCACCTCCTATAATGTACAGAGGATCCCCCCATATATCGCCCCTCCCGGCAATCCTATAATGTACAGATCACTCCCTTTCCCCCTCCTATAATGTACAGGATCCCCCCTTATATTAGCCCGCTCTCCCCCTCTTCTATAATGTACAGATCCCCACATATATCACCCCTACCCCCTCCTCATAATGTCCAGATTCCCACCCCCCCCATATATCACCCTCATTCCTCCTCCTACTTAAAAATGCTACAGAACTCGCCCATATATCGCCCCTCCCCCTTCCTATAATTGTACTGAACTCCCCCATATATCACCCCTCCCCCACACTGTATACATGTACAGGATCTCCCCCATGGACATTTCTACCCCCTTCCCTCTATACACTGTGTAGAATGAACCCCCCCATATATCAACTGCTACCCCTCCCCCATATAGTAAATGTATAGATCCCCTCCCCTCAGAACGCATTCAGCACATCGGGGGGGTGGATACAGAATCGCCAGAGGAGTATCCCCCATCCCCCAGTTGGACTCCAGATACCCCCTACTCCCCCCTCCCCCATACCCAGGGACTATGTCAGGCCCCCGATGATCTCAAACCCTCCTATTGTCCGCCTGTTGCTACATGACGTCACGATGCATGATGAGAATTGAATGATCGGACGGGCTGATTTCATTGTCTGGATCGGAGCGAGGAGAGGAACTCATACGGAGGGGCCCCTGATTCCGGGCCCCGGGGGAGGTAAGCATAACAGGCCCGGGAGGTTGGCCCGGGGGCCGGAGGGGTGGGCAGGTGCTACTGCCCGACGGAGGAGGGGGACGGGACCTTGGGGGGATCTGGACTGGGGGTGTGGGCGCAGAGGACTGGGGCCCCTGGTAATCAGGGCCCGAGGGGGAGGGGATCCGGCAATGGAGGGGTTAATGTAGAACTCCCCGGCCTGATGACAAAGGGGGGAGGGACTACTGACATTCGCAGTGAGAAGCGGCCACTCTCGCACATCATCCGACCACGTGTCGACTCACGTGTAGAGAGATACATTGTATCTTCTTCATCGACCTGGCACTTCCCGACAGGATACATTGTGAGCTACGGAGCCCCCCTACCTTTAACCCCCCACTGTACTACAGAACAACGCCCCCTACTGACCCCCCATTACACTGTACTACATAAACACACGCACCCCTACTGACAATTCCCCTTCCCCCATACACTGTACTACAGAACACTGCCACCCTATATGGGACCTCAGCCCCCCCATACACTGTACTACAGAACACACCGCCCCTACTGACAACCCCCCCCATACACTGTACTACAGATCACTGGCCTCTACCTACTGGACAACCCCCCCTACACTGTACTACAGAATCACCGAACCCCTACTGACATCCCCTTCCCCCATGACACTGATACATACAGAATACCGCCCTTAACTTAACAAACCCCCACCCCATACACTGTACTACAGAACACTGCACCCTACTGACCAACAGACTCCCCCATACTACACTGTACTATCAGAACACTGCCCCTACTGACAACCCTTCCATACACCTGTACTACAGAATCATCCGCCCCTACTGACACCGACCCCTCCATACACTGTACTACAGAACACTGCCCCTACTAGCACAACACCCCCCCTTACCACTGTACTACAGAAACACCGCCCCCCTACTGGCAACCGCACCTCCCCCCATACAACACTGTATATACAGAACACCGATCCCCCCTACTGACAACCCCTCCCCAATACACTGTTACTAAGAACATGGCCCCTACTGTCATCCCCCATCCCCCCATACATTGTACTACAGAACACCACCCCTACTGACAACCCCCCATACACATGTACTTACAGAACACACCCCTACTGACAACCCCCATACACTGTACTACAGAACACGCACGTCACCCTACTGACAACCCCCCATACACTGTACTATAGAACACTACCCCTACTATCTACTGACAACTCCCCCATACACTGTACTACACAGATACACCACCCCTACTGACAACCCCCCATACACTGTACTACAGTAACACCTCGCCCTACTGGACACCCCCTCCCCCATACATGTGCTTACAGAACACTGGCACCCTACTGACAAATCCCCCTATACACTGTACTAACAGAAACACGCCCCTACTGACAACCCCCCCATACACTTTACTACAGAACACTGCCCCCCAGCTACTGACCCCCTCCCCATACACTGTACCTACAGAATCCACCTGCCTCCTCCTACTGACAAACCACGCTCCCCCCATACACTGTACTAACAGAACACTGACCCTACTGACACCCCCCATCACACTGTACTACAGAACACCTGCCCCTTACTGACAAACCCGGTGTGAGTTCATAATAACCACCAGGAAATTGTAATCTACAAGTGTACTACACAACACTGTCCCCTCTACTGACAACCCCCCATCATACACTGTACTACAGAAACTACCCCCATACCTACTGTCTACACAACCCATAACTGTACTACAGTACACCGCCCCCTACTCTGACTATTAATCCCCCTCCCCCCATACGACTGTACTACAGAACAACTGCCCCCCTACTGACGAGCCCCCCCCATACATTCTACTAAAGAACACTAGGGCCCCCATACTGGACAACTCCCCATACACTGTTACTCACAGAACACCCCTACTGACAACCCCCATACACTGTGCACTACAGAACCCTGCCCCTACATGACACCCCCCACCCATACACACTGTACTCAGTAAGAACACTACTGCTCACCTTCTGACAACCCCCCATACACTGTAACTACAGTACACCATCCCCCTACTGACGCCACCCTTCCCCCATACACTGCTACTACATAGAAACACTGGCCCCTAGCTGACGGAAGCCCCCACCCCCATACAGTTCTACTACTGAACACTGCCCCTACTGACACCCCCCATACACTGTACTACAGAACACCGCCCCTACTGGACAACCCCCCATGGGGGGGGGACTGCTACAGAAACCGACCCCGTCACACTGCCCCCACCCCCCATACATTGCACTACAGAATGGGGGCCACCCCCAGCTACTACCCCCCCATTACACTGTACTACAGAACAACAACCCTTCCACCTACTGACACCCCCCCTATCATACATGGTACTATAAAAATCCACCACACCTGTGTCCCAATACACGAATATAAGTACACTGGCCCACATACCATCCCACCCCCCCATTTACTCACATGTACTCTAGAGGAGGACCTCCCCCATTAGTACTGTACTACAGTAACCCTGTTCTACCCCCACCTAAATATACGATCCTTCCCCATTACACTCAACTATAGAACCAACCCCCCCCAATAACACCATATTCTAACAGAACCTACCCCCACTACTACTGACCCCCCCCCATACACTGCACTACAACATACCAACACCCCCACATACTGTCCCCCCCTATACACTGCACCTACAGAACCCCACCCCTTATCCCCCCATACATGCACTACTAAAACACTATCGTGCCGCCCCCACCTTCTGATACCCATCCCCCATACACTATACTAAAATAGAACCCAGCCCCTTAACTCCCCCATACACTGCATATTACCAACAACCCTCCCCCACCTACTGCCCCTCCCCATATACTACTACATACTGTAGCCCGACTGCCCACCCATCAACCCCCCCATACACTGTAATATAACCCCCCAGACTGTAATACAAAACCCCACCCCCACCTACCTCTACCCCCCTCCCCCATATACAGATCCCCCTATACACTGATCTACCCCCCTCCCCCATATACCCATCCCCCTATACACTGATCTACCCCCCTCCCCCATATACAGATCCCCCTATACACTGATCTAACCCCCTATACCCATCCCCCACTGATCTATCCCCCGATCCCCCTATACACTGATCTACCCCCCTCCCCCATATACCGATCCCCCTATACACTGATCTACCCCCTCCCCCCCCATCCCCCTATACACGATCTACCCCCCCCCCTACCCCCCTATACACTGATCTACCCCCTACCGATCCCCCCCCATATACCGACCCCCCTATACACTGATCTACCTACCCCTCCCCCATATACCGATCCCCCTATACACTGATCTACCCCCCCCCCCCCCATATACCCATCCCCCCTATACACTGATCTACCCCCCCTCCCCCATATACCCATCCCCCTATACACTGATCTACCCCCCTCCCCCATATACCCATCCCCCTATACACTGATCTACCCCCCTCCCCCATATACCCATCCCCCTATACACTGATCTACCCCCTCCCCCATATACCCCTCCCCTATACACTGATCTACCCCCTCCCCCACCCTCCCCTGCATTGCAGTCCAACGATTGGGACTTTTTTATACTTCCCTCCCAGTCCCCCCCCCCCCCCCCCCTCCACTGACTTCTCTGTATTATTGGAAGTTTCCTCCCCATTATTCTACACGTTGTTCTCTGATATCAGCACTCCCGTCATGTGACTGCCATTTCCAAGTTTCAGTGGACTGGCCTGGAAACAACTGCCACTGTGGTCCCTGTAGGAAGGTTTCCTGTGACGTTCTGTTTGTGAATGGAGGAGTCTGCCTATTATTTGTACTGTGAGCTGCAGTGCCCTGGAGGGGGGGCGCATGAGACATTGGGTGACCATGGCTCCGGTATACAGGGGATCGATCATACTCTATAATGTGAACTCTGGACTGGGGTCTGGACTATATATATATACGGGCAGCAAAGTGGCTGAATGATTCGGAGTTCTGCCTGGCAGTACTCGGATCGTTGGTTCGAATCCCAACCACAACATCACCTGCCTGGGGTTTGCATGTTCTCCCTGTGCCTGCGTGGGTTACCTCCCACACTCCAAAGACATGCTGGGAGGTGCATTGGCCCCTGTCCAAATTGGGCCCTAGTATGTGTATGTATGAATGTGAGATAGGAATCTTAGATTGTAGGCTCCTCGGGGGCGGGGCCTGATGGGAATGTACAATATATATGTAAAGTGCTGCATAAACTGACGGCGCTATAGAAGTACCTGAAATAAATAAATATATATATATGTTACCGACCTCTGTTCACAACATTCACTGTTGCCTTTTTAGGAACGCAGGATTTTGCGTTGGTGACGCGGCTACATTTCAGTGATGGAGGGCGGGGTCGCTCCCAACGTCGGGGAGGTCACCTCTACGGGTTCTCAGGGATACCAGCCGGAGGTACGCCACGTTCACCTACATACACCACAGACAAGAAGACATATCTTTGAAATACTACAACTTTGTCCGTATTCAATATACTTAAAAAAAATAATATATATATATACAGTGGGATGGAAAGTTTGGGCCCCCCAGCTAAAAATGTGTATTAATGTGCATAAAGAAGACAAGGAAAGATGGAAAAATCTCCAAAAGGCATCAAATTACAGATTAGACATTCTTATAATATGTCAACAAAAGTTAGATTTTATTTCCATCATTTACACTTTCAAAATAACAGAAAACAAAAAAAATGGCGTCTGCAAAAGTTTGGGCCCCCTGCAGAGTTTATAGCATGCACTGCCCCCTTTGCCAAGCTGAGACCTGCCAGTGTCATGGATTGTTCTCAATCATCGTCTGGGAAGACCAGGTGATGTCAATCTCAAAGGTTTTAAATGCCCGACTCATCTGACCTTGCCCCAACAATCAGCACCATGGGGTCTTCTAAGCAGTTGTCTAGAAAACTGAAACTGAAAATAGTTGACGCTCACAAAGCTGGAGAAGGCTATAAGAAGATAGCAAAGCGTTTTCAGATGTCAATATCCTCTGTTCGGAATGTCATTAAGAAATGGCAGTCATCAGGAACAGTGGAAGTTAAAGCAAGATCTGGAAGACCAAGAAAAATATCAGACAGAACAGCTCGCAGGATTGTGAGAAAAACAATTCAAAACCCACGTTTGACGGCACGATCCCTCCAGAAAGATCTGGCAGACACTGGAGTTGTGGTCACTATTCCACTATAAAGAGATACTTGTACAAATATGGTCTTCATGGAAGAGTCATCAGAAGAAAACCTCTTCTACGTCCTCACCACAAAAATCATCGTTTGAACTTTGCAAATGAACATATAGACAAGCCTGATGCATTTTGGAAACAAGTTCTGTGGACCAATGAGGTTAAAATTGAACTTTTTGGCCGGAATGAGCAAAGGTACGTTTGGAGAAGAAGGGGCACAGAATTGAATGAAAAAAACCTCTGTCCAACTGTGAAGCATGGGGTTGGATCAATCATGCTTTGGGGTTGTGTTGCAGCCAGTGGCTCAGGGAACATCTCACGAGTAGAAGGAAAAATGGATTCAATAAAATTTCAGCAAATTTTGGATGGTAACTTGATGCCATCTGTGAAAAAGCTGAAGTTAAAGAGAGGATGGCTTCTACAAATGGATAATGATCCTAAAACACACCTCGAAATCCACGGGGGATTACATCAAGAGGCGTAAACTGAAGGTTTTGCCATGGCCTTCACAATCTCCTGACCTCAACATCATTGAAAATCTATGGATAGACCTTAAAAGAGCTGTGCGTGACAGACAGCCCAGAAATCTCAAAGAACTGAAAGACTTTTGTAAGGAAGAATGGGCAAAGATACCTCAAACAAGAATTGAAAGACTCTTGGCTGGCTACAAAAAGCGTTTACAAGCCGTGATACTTGCCAAAGGGGGCCGTACAAGATATTAACTCTGCAGGGGGCCCAAACTTTTGCAGACGCCATTTTTTTGTTTTCTGTTATTTTGAAAGTGTAAATGATGGAAATAAAATCTAACTTTTGTTGACATATTATAAGAATGTCTAATCTGGAATTTGATGCCTTTTGGAGATTTTTCCATCTTTCCTTGGCTTCTTTATGCCCATTAATACAAATTTTTAGCTGGGGTGCCCAAACTTTCCATCCCCACTGTGTATATACTGCATGTTGAAATGCGCTTTTTATATATTGCAAAATATATGAAAAATATTTTTAAAAATAGATATTTTTTTTTTTAAATATATTCTTCAATTTTTTTTTTTAACATATAAAAAAGTAATTTTAACATAAATTTTAAATGCATTCCAAAAATGTGGATTAAATGTATTTTTAAAGACATACAGTCTTTACATTTTTTTTTTTGAAAACATATCTAAAATACAATGAATGAAGTACATACTGTGGATATAAAAAATGTACACACCCCTGTTAAAATGTCAGCCCACATGAAAGAAAAAATATATTTGAAATACTACAATTTTGGCTGTATTCTATCTATATATATATACAGTTGCAAGAAAAAGTATGTGAACCCCTTGGGATTACGTGGAGTTTTTGCATGAATTGGGCATAAAATGTGCTCTGAACGTCATCTAAGTCACAACAATAGAAGAACACAGTCTGCTGAACATAATACTACACAAACATTAGATGTTGCCATGGTTTAATTGCACATAACATGTAAACATTCACAGTGCAGGGAGGAAAAAGTATGTGAACCTTTGGACTTAATAACTGGTTGACCCTCCTTTGGCAGCAATAACCCCAACCAAACGTTTCCTGTAGTTGCAGATCAGACCTGCACAACGATCTGGAGTCATTTTGGACCACTCCTCTTCACAAAACTGTTTCAGTGTAGCAATATTCTTGGGATGTCTGGTGTGAATCGCTCTCTTAAGGTCATGCCACAGCATTTCAATGGGGTTGAGGTCAGGACTCTGACTGGGCCACTCCAGAAGGCGTATTCTGTGCTGTTTGCAGCCATTGTTTTGTTGAATGACTTGTATGCTTTGGGTCATTGTCCTGTTGCATCACCCATCCTCTGCGGAGCTTCAGTTGGCGGACAGATGGTCGTACGTTTTTCCTGCAAAATGTCTTGATAAACTCTGGAATTCATTTTCCCATCAATGACAACAATCCGTCCAGCCCTGAGGCAGCAAAGCAGCCCCAAACCATGATGCTCCCTCCGCCATGTTTTCACAGTGGGGATGAGGTTTTGATGTTGGTGTGCTGGGCCTTTTTTTCTCCACACATAGTGTTGTGTGTTCTTCCCAAACAACTCAATCTTGGTTTCATCTGTCCACAGTATATTTCTGCCAGTAGTGCTGTGGAACATCCAGGTGCTCTTTTTGTAAACTTCAAACGTGCTGCAATCTTCTTTTTGGACAGCAATGGCTTCCTCCGTGGTGTCCTCCCATGTACTCCATTCTTGTTTTCATGTTTTCCTGATTGTAGATGTGTCAACAAAAATGTTAGCATGTGCCAGAGATTTCTGTAGGTCTTTAGCTGACACTCTGGGATTCTTCTTTACCTCATGCAGCATTCTGCGCTGTGCTCTTGCAGTCATTTTTACAGGACGACCGCGCCTAGGGAGAGTAGCAACAGTGCTAAACTTCCTCCATTTTGTAGACAGTCTGTCTTACCGTGGACACATGAACATCAAGGCTCAAGGAGATACTTTTGTAACCCTTTCCAGCTTCATGCAAGTCAACAATTCTTGATGGTAGGTCTTCTGAGAGCTCTTTTCTGCAAGGCATGGTTCACATCAGACAGTGCTTCTTGAGACCAGTAAACCCAAAACAGGTGTCAGCAACACATCCAATATCATCACACTGATTGGAGTCAAGGTTGGCTCACTCCTGGCTCCAATTAGCTCTGGGAGAAGTCATTAAGCTAGGGACTCACATTTTTTTTTCCTCCCTGCACTGTGACTGTTTACATGTTATGTGCAATTAAACCATGGCAACATCTAATGTTTGTGTAGTATTATGTTCAGCAGACTGTGTTTTTTCTATTGTTGTGACTTAGATGACGTTCAGAGCACATTTTATGCCCAATTCATGCAAAACTCCACATAATCCCAAGGGGTTCACATACTTTTTTCTTGCAACTGTATATATACACACACACATATATATATACACACACACATATATACAGTATATATATATACACACATATATATATATATATACACACACACTGTATGTTGAAATGCGCTGTTTATATATTACAAAAAATATATAAAAATATTTTTTAAAATCGATTTTTTTTTTAAAATATATTGTTCAGATTTTTTTTAACATATAAAAAAAAAAAAGTCATTTTAACATATATTTTTCAATGCATGCCAAAAATGTAGATTAAATGTATTTTTAAAGATGCACAGTATATTTGAAAAAGTATTTTTAAAATTATTTTTCATATATTTTGTAATAAAAAAGCATTTCAACATACAGTGTGTGTGTGTACTTGTTTTTGTGTGTTTGTATATCTATCTATCTTTATATATATATATCATTTATTTTTATTGAAATATATTTTTAAATATATTGAATACGGCCAAAATTGTAGTATTTCAAATATATGTCAATATATTTGGGAAGAATATTTTTAAATTATATTTGAAATATTTTTCTTCCATGGGGATGGTAAGAAGGAAATACAGCCATAAAGGAATGATTTGCATGGCTCCGCCCACTGAAATGAGGAATAATCCTTTTATTTTGGGGGATTGGTGATGGAAGGAGACAAATGAAGACCTTTTTAATTCCTAACCAATCAATAATCTCGTTTATC